>OY992887.1:6095193-6165193 GCA_963921405.1 Cepaea hortensis | reverse complement strand
CGGTTGGGCGCTATCATTGCAGCAGAGATTACAAAACTGGTGCAGAAAGAAAGTGAGAATGTACCACGTGGTATAAATAAATGAGATATTGGAACATAAATGATTGGCACCTGGCCGTGTTGATAGACGATAGTTTGTAAAATCGAGTAATACTTCTCCACAGCACACCGCCTGGTCTGAATTTAGAGACCATGTGTTGCCAGTGCAGCATGATCCCTCTCTCGGCCTGCCTAGATTACGCCAGAAGATAGGTTATACTAATACGTCTGGAACAAGATAAGCTACAAACACTGCCGGATAAGCAAAGCAAGGCCCAGAAATACCGTTAACAGAATGGATGGGAACAATAAATGTTCCAAGTCAAAATAAGGGGTCATATTAAATTATGTAGCAGCTGCAGAACATGTCTCTTGATACAAGATGGGAGCTAATGGTTATTGAAAATAATCGTGGGAGGACTTTGCCAGAAAGTACTGAAAACATATCACGCTGGCGTTAGACACAAGACGACATATTTAACGTGAGCATAATTATAGACAACGGCAGGGCGGACAGAATGGGTCTGTGCTTCTACGTTAGCGAGCATTTTACCTCGTAGAACATGAAGAGTATGGAACATAATTAAAGAAATAGACTTCCAGTTACACTCAATACAGATCATGAAAACACCCTACAGTGAACAACAGGCAGACCTGAGAACATGTGATGGTACAACAGAACGGTTTTATATGGAACATGCCTTCTGATAGGGTTGCATTTTGTTCTCTTATCTATTTAGCTTGTACTGTGACCATTATATGGAATGTGGAAGAAAATATTGACAAGGAACAGCACGACACCTTAATAATCGCAGGTACAGAAATACCCAAGCTTCTACAGGCTCATTCCACAGTATTGTAATCAACAACACAAAATGGAATTGAAAAACTAATTAAGTCAGTGGGGAAGCAAAGTAAAAAATAAAAGTTGTTTCCTAATACAACAAAAACTACGTTAACCACAACCTATAGAAAAATATGTCAACATATAATGTGTATGGCTGTCACTTGTATCTAGGCAGTTTTGTTTGTTGTTGATGTTTATGGGAGCTCTAAATCTGACACTGTCAGTTTGTCTCTTGTTTACGTGATCTGGTCTAGGACAGTTCATTGTTTTTCTGCATTCATTAATATCATTACTGCAGCCAGTACCATTTCTGTCATTAAGTCACACGTGTAAATATTTCAGATTAGAGGGGAGAGAGGTGTTAGTCAAACAAAGCTGTTGATTGTAAGGAACAACAAGGTCTGTGTTGTAAATCTGTTTTCTGTATTAGAAAATTAGTTGTGATTCACTGATAAGTATGTACTTAGCAAAACTCGCTGCGTGTAGATCTAGATCTAGTTGAAATCAAATAAGAACAAAGCTAAATTTGGAAACTTCGACAATAGCAATGATTAAACTTTTGGGCAAGTTAACAAGGTATAAATTTGTCAACAAAACAGCTTAATAGTACTATATTGTCGGTAGTTAGTCATACAGTTCCAAAATCATAGCAAAGGGTATCCCCATAATTGCTCTGTTCCTGTGCCAGGGAACACCTCACGACATGCACATCATTGTCCCACGTGACCTCATAAAGGAAACAAACTGTTCCTAACATGATCATGCAGGTCATTTGCACAAAAGACAGCCATCCGAGGAAAACCTGAGTAACTTGCGCACGCATTATCGCATTAGGCTAGCGCCGAAAGGCCGGCAGATAAACGTCCGTCATTTTCTGTAGCATTGCTTTGTTACTGTGTCATTCAAACAAGTTAATTCAATGGGAAATTGATAACGTTCGGCAGGGACCACACCAAGGAGAATCCACATCTAACAATATGTCTATGACGTGGATGTCTGGATGGTATATTCATCAAAAAATTACTGCAGGGTTGACAAATGGTTTGTAACACGCTATCTGAACTTATGCTGAGAGTTACGACGGCCTCGGTGATCCTAATCTCATCAACCGTCTAGTAACCTTTCATCTTGAAAAATATACTATAGTATTCCTCAGAATTCACAGATTTATTTAGATACGAATGTGGAGTTCAACGTGAGGGGAAACTTACATATGCATTTGTTGTCCCTCAGAGATGCCTTTATTGACACTTGCATTCTTAAAGGTTAACGATTGAATTTTGAAGCGGCATTACGCTGGCTCTCCCCCGATGGTGTTTCCACCTTGTCGTGGTGGGGGAGCTTGAGTTTCTCAATGACCCTGAGAGCTATGCCGGCGGTAGCGTAGCTACCAGCAGGGCCTCCCAAGCCGGACAGGTCAAAGGGTAGAGAACAGACAAAGAGAAACACCCTGGTCCTCCAGGTTGGGTGTTGAAGCGTGGGGTTAGCATCCCCACCTTTGTAAAAACCATTTTTGTTACGAAACAGATACATGAGCCTCGAATTCGGACTGACTTATCTGGACAACGACCTTGGCACGTTAAAGGACTTTTGAGATTTGGAACATGGAATGTACGGACACTATATCGAGCTGGAGCGGCCGAAGAACTAACCCGGGAGCTGGTTGAATATCAAATGGATATAATAGCAATTCAAGAAATAAGGTGGCCAGGAGAGGGTACTTTAGAGCAAAATGGAATTATTATAATATATGGAGGAAACACCCAAAATAAACATGAATTAGAAACATATTTTGTCATCAAAAAAGAGTTATGGGGGAACGTTCTAAACTTTAAAGCTGTTAATGACAGGATTAGTGAATTACGAATAAAAGGTAAATGGAAAAATATAACGATGATTAATGTATATGCACCTTTTGAAGAGAAAAAAGATGATATTAAAGAAGACTTGCATAATGATCTGGAAGATGTCATAGAATAAACCCCCGAACAGGACATCCTGATTGTGCTGGGAGACTTCAATGCACAAATAGGTAGAGAGCAAACTAATAAAAAAGTGGCCGGTATGGAAAGCCTACATACAACTTCAAATGATAATGGATGGAGAGTCATCAACCTGGCAGAAGCCAAAGGACTGCAGATTAGCAGTACCAGACTACAAAGAAAGGATATACACAAACAAACTTGGAAATCATGTGACAAGAGAACCTATAATCAAATAGATCAGATTTTAATTAAAAACAGAAATGCATCTAACATGCAGCAAGTTAGAAGTTATAGAGGAGCTGAGTGCCACAGTGACCACTTCCTCGCTGGATCAAAATTTTAAAATAAAACTTAAGAGAGCTTTCTATACTAAATTATAAAGATTACACCCAACATATTTCAGAGAAAAACTACAAGAATTTACAGTCAAAGAGAAATTTACAGATGAAATAAAATGTAAACTTGAAACTCTGAAAAAAAATTCGGAGGAAAGCGTTGACCAAACTTGGTTGAACATCAAGAATACAATTCAATCTACCGCAGAAGAATGTCTCGGTGTGTTAACCACGCATAGAAAGAACAGATGGTTCAATAAAAAATGTGAAGAAGCAGTCATTAGGAAAAAGAATGCCAGACATTTATGGTTAAATGACATCAACAACATACAAAAGGAAGAGCATTATAGAAATGAATGTAAAGAGGCTACAAAAATAGTCTGACAGCATAAGCGAGAATATATGAGTAATATAATCAAAGATATGGAAACTAATCACCAGAAAAATGAATCCAGAAAATTTTTTAAAGAACTGAAGTCAATGAAACGAGGGCGCCAACACAACACATATGGTTTAAAATACAAAAATGGGAATATGATAAATACCAATGAGGAAATGTGCAACACATGGAAAGAATATTTTGTTGAATTACTAAAATGTGAAGCTCCAAGTAACACTTTCCCACAGCAAGAGGTTCTAACATGTGAACCACAAATTGAAGAACCTACATTTGAAGAAATCCTACATGTAATCACACGACTTAAAAACAATAAGGCAACTGGGACTGATGGAATTGCTGCTGAATTTATAAAGGCAGGTGGCCATGCATTACATCTAAAGCTTTACGAACTAATAATAAAAATCTGGAGGACAGAAAAATTACCCCATGACTGGAAAGAATCATTATTGATACCTATCTTTAAGAAAGGAGACAAGTTCCAATGTGAAAATTATAGAGGAATATCACTACTGTCCACAAGCTATAAGATACTATCCGCAGTATTACTAAATAGACTAAACCGATATTCAGAAGACATATTAGGTGACTACCAGCAGGTTTTAGACAAAACAGATCAACAATAGATCAGATATTTATCTTACCACAAATAGCCGAGAAAAATTGGGAATATAAAAGAGATCTCCATAACATTTTTGTGGATTTTAAGAAGGCTTATGATAGTGTCCATAGGAATAGTCTATGGAATGCTATGCAGGAATTTGGAATACCAAGGAAGTTAATCAACATGACCAGACTATGCATGGAAGATACTTATAATATAGTAACATATAAAGGCAGGAAATCAGACCCTTTCCAAATAACATCTGGCTTGAAACAGGGTGATGCACTATCGCCGCTACTCTTCAATCTGGCTCTAGAGAAAGTTGTAAGGAGGGTAAAGGAGGACTGTGATATTGGAGGCACATCCAAGCTGCTTGGTTATGCAGATGATATAGATATTATAGGGGAAAATGAACAAAAGACATTGGAAATATTGACTCACTTAAAGGAAAAAGCCCAACAGATGGGGCTGTTATCAACCAAGATGTAGCGAAACGCCAGTGGCCCATGTCCTCATGCCTTCTTTGATTTTGGGTAAACAGTGGGAAACAGCTTTCGGGAATCCTCAGTTCTCTTATTCGCTCAATCCACCTGGAAGATAGTTCTCTTGGTTACTTCTACAACCCGATCTTCTGAAGAGAATTATTGGAAATATGTCTTTTCTTCGGGAAAACCCGATAGGGCACCTTGCACCAAATACGCACTAATGTAACTTCTTGGGCCATCCATGTCCGTTTAAACAACTACCATTTGTAGACTGCCTCATGTCAATTGGACACTTCAAAGAGTGAGACAGATGAAGTGCAGATTCCTACTGGTGGATTTGAAAAGGTAATAAGTGGGTTTTAAGTAGTCCTGCCAGACCTTGGCTTGTGAATCTCTGTTGTCTCGACTGGTGAGACGAATTGGCGAAAAGCCGGTCATGCCCATATTGTGAGTGGGTTGACCGTTGGCCAGTCTAGCTAAGCGTTCTGTTCTTGACATCGCCTGGGAACGAATCTGAGCAATATATCTCCCTGGATGATTTCACTTGTTCTTGGCAGCAGATGGGCGGGTGCTATCTTTCCTCCTACGGCCTGAACTCTGCATACTGTCACCTTTCATTTGACTATAAACATTATATAGCTACGGTATGCCGGAAGGAGGGGAGGGCTCCGTGGGGACGGATTCCACACATCTATCTTCTTGAGCCGGAAGAGGGGATCCACTATGCTATCTCTTTCTTCGGTTAGCAGTTGGGATGGCCAGGTGGACTGAATAGTTACTGGTCGATAAGATGAGGTCAGGGATATAAATGGACCTCTGTCTCTCACTGAGAGAACCTGAACTCTTCTAGATCTACGTGTTATGTGAGGCACTGCCGGTACATTGCGGCGAAAGCTCAGACAAGAGCAGCGGCCGGAAGGGGTAGTATCTTCTTTCCTATTCTTGCTAGGAATGGGGAACGACACTTCTTTCCATACAGACCCACTACTATAATATTAGTTAAGAGGGGAAACACACATAATTACGCACACAACACCACAAATGCTTTGTCGTGAGAAAGAGAGGGTTTGCAAGTGAGAGGGAAGCCGGGAAACGAATGTGCCCAGTAATAATAAATGCAGGGTATTAGTGTGGAGAGTGAGTCTTGTATGCAAAAAGTTCCTAGAGTGGACAACGGGACGTCTACGAGCTGGAGGTCTCATAAACCAGAGACGTAGCCAATCCAGGGGCTACCTGACATGTCAGGCCCATTCACTCGGGCCTCTTATCTAATGTATTTGGTAAGGAACATATAGGACAAATTTAGTAACTGAGGCCCTATTGGTCCTCAGGATTGTGGTACTTGAGTCAGCCTAGTCGCTCACTAATCTCTGTCATCTCCAGGGTCCTTCTGGAATTGAAAGGAGCAAAAGGGATCTGCAAGGCCACGAGAGGATCACCTTAAGACATTCTCAGGTGAACCATGGACTTTCAGGACGGCCACAGGCTAATGACTCCAATTAGAGAATCAATGTCCGATTAGTCCTGATCTAGTGGCATCCTTTAGTACCCGCTCAATACAAATCCCATCGTCAACTAAGAAGTGGTTGACCTTATGTTCCTGGCTGGACCTACACCTCATTCTCGGTCCTACCCATCCGTGTCAGTGACATTGAAAGACACATACCTTTTCCACCTTCATGAACTATTCCCCTTATTTGAAATCATACCCAACCTTGTGCCAAATGAACATTGAATTGACGATGTAGAGAAGTCCTCACAAACCAGTGGCTTTGGTTCTACAGCGGCCTGTTGTTCGAACAACCTACGGGGGAAGGAAAGAACTGAAGACTTATTCGGTGAGCTGTATGTGGACGGAACCGACATTGACTACGGATTGGTCTGTGGAGAAAAGCTATATGAGGCTCTGTGCATGAACTGAACTTTAACCTTGTTGTGTCTGTAGAGACTATCTGTTTTAACTGCCCTGATGTTTTCCTGTGCTGTTCTTTATTAGGTTATTAAAATTACGGTATATTTTACTCTTTTGATCGCCATGTTATCTATGCGTCAGCCAGAAAGACACCTCAGGAAATAGGTCCCGAGGTCGAAAGAGAGAGTGACAGTGAGTCCGGGGAACGGAGGAGGGTTGGCAAGCCAAGACCTATCCCAGCCAGGGCGAAAGATTAGTTTTGAAACATTGTGACAAGAGATTTGGGACCCTCCACGTAGCTTGTTACACAAGATAAGACAGAATATATGGTAATTTCAAGAGAAGGAATGGCTAAAATCTCTGGCCACATAAACATAGATTATATGACCATTAAAAGAACGGAAACATACAAATGTACAATCTTCAACTGCTTCAACATCATAAGGGAAGAAATACAAACTAGAATCAATTCTGGAAATAAGATATACTATACACTACAACATCTACTAAAATCAAATGCGTTATCTCGTAACACCAAAATCACAATATACAAAACACTGATCAGACCAGTTGTGCTGTATGGCTCTGAAACCTGGAGTACAACGAAAGGAGACGAAGCCTTATTACAAATCTTTGAGAACAAAGTTTTAAGACGCATCTTTGGACCCATTAGGGATACACAAAGTGGAGAGTGGAAAAGAAGAAGTAACAAAGACATTTATGATCAGTTTAAGTCCCAGCTAATCACTGGTATCATGAAGATTAATAGACTACAATGGCTGGGGCATATAGAAAGAATGGAAGATAATAGGGAAACAAAACCCGCTTACACTCAGGAAACAAATGACCGTAGACCCCGAGGTAGACCAAGAAGACGGTGGAGAGATAATATATATACAGACCTACAAGCACTTGGAATCAACGACTGGCAAGAGAAGGTCATCCAGAGAGACGAATGGAGACGGGTTGTATCTGCAGCAAAGAACCTTAATGGCTCGGAACGCTGAAGAAGAAGAAGATTACGCTTGCTGGAAGACAAACAGCACAAGTGATCATATTTGACTCATAAAGTATGATGAGAAAGGTGAAGACAGACATGCCTCGGGTAGAGTGGTAGGCTTGCATTTAACCATCAAGAATAGAGAGCAACTGTTGGATTATTTCCCCAGGACATGCTGGTGTGGTGGGATAAGAGCAGGCGGACAGATTGGCTGTGTCTGCACCGCTCGGTGGTACATGACAAGGCAGGTGTGGTCGGGATCCTATGGAATCTCGTGTATAGTGCAGAAGAACGGGTAAATCATCACAGCTTGGAGAGAATGGTGCTGCAGGGAGTGACCAGTGGGTCTGCTCACTCAAAGCTCCGAGGAAAGGCCAGACAGACACATAATCAGACTGCAACTATTAGTATTGAGACTCTTCGCTGGTTGTAGCAGATGAAGACAGAGCACGTTTGAGAATATCTCGAGTACTGTGATGTCGCTTCTTGACTTAACTCAGTTTACGAGGACAACAATATTTACATGAGAAACTGAAGTCAGCTAAATCTGACAAACTAGCTGGATGATCTTGACTTCTGTGAAGACATTTCCATCCTGCTCCAGGCACGAAATCAATTGCGAGATAAGCTAACTCCACTTCAGTGGGACATCACAGAAACCAGGTCTACACATGCGTAGTGGAAAGACAAAGATAATGAGAATAAACCAATTACATGTTAAGCCGGTGTTCCGCCGAGAAACCTCACTTCATGAGGTGGAATCATACACTTTTGCAAGCAGTAATGTAGATAAAGATGAAGAAACACTTAGGGATATTAAAATAATACAACAGACAAAAGATAGGGGATGGACTCCCTGTGGTCAGATTAGTGTCCTAAACCTGCGACTGGCCTAGCAAGCCGGCAGGGGATCTTCATACTGTTCGTAGAAAAACTAAGAAGTATAAACGGGAAACAGAGGAAGAGGCCGACCACGTAAACGTTGGACGGAGGGAATAACAGAATCCATGGGAAGGAATGTCGATATACGAAGCCCATAACCGGGCACTCTCACGAAGTTTATACTTCACCTCGACACCGCAAGGTACAAGAGGAACATGATGAGATGATGAGACAACAGACACAAGGAGGTTTCATAACACTGGAACATTTCTGGAAGTAAAGAAAATTAAGCAAAGCACGAAACTTAATATATGTAACCTATATTTAAATCCGAATTATTGTTTGGATCAGAAACAATACAAACGACTACAACTGTCGCTGATAAACAACAAATAATTATCCATTGTTGCCTTGGTAGAACAGAAAGATTGGAAAGGCATGACAGAAGCACCAGTGTTTGGCTGATGGAGAGAACTCAACAAATACCAGTGAATCTAGATGTCAAGACAGGACGCTGGCACTGGGTAGGTCATTCACTGAGAAAGCTTGATCATTGGATAACGAGACACTCCTTTTGTGTATAAGACACGGGGCCAAGGGATTAGAGGAAGACCTAGAAACACGAAGACAAGGTGTGAAGAGGATCAGATACAATAGGGACAAGACCTAGAAACACGGAGACAAGGTGTGTAGAGGATCAGATGCAATAGGGACAAGACCTAGAAACACGAATACAAGGTGTGTAGAGGAACAGATACAATTGGGAAAAGACCTAGAAACACGGAGACAAGGTGTGTAGATGAACAGATACAATAGGGACAAGACCTAGAAACATGAAGACAAGGTGTGTAGAGGAACAGATTCAATAGGGACAAGACCTAGAAACACGGAGACAAGGTGTGTAGATGAACAGATACAATAGGGACAAGACCTAGAAACATGAAGACAAGGTGTGTAGAGGAACAGATTCAATAGGGACAAGACCTAGAAACACGGAGACAAGGTGTGTAGATGAACAGATACAATAGGGACAAGACCTAGAAACATGAAGACAAGGTGTGTAGAGGAACAGATTCAATAGGGACAAGACCTAGAAACACGAAGACAAGGTGTGTAGGGGAACAGATACAATAGGGACAAGACCTAGAAACACGAAGACAAGGTGTGTAGGGGAACAGATACAATAGGGACAAGACCTAGAAACACGAAGACAAGGTGTGTAGGGGAACAGATACAATAGGGACAAGACCTAGAAACACGGAGACAAGGTGTGTAGATGAACAGATACAATAGGGACAAGACCTAGAAACATGAAGACAAGGTGTGTAGAGGAACAGATTCAATAGGGACAAGACCTAGAAACACGAAGACAAGGTGTGTAGGGGAACAGATACAATAGGGACTAGGCATGGAAGGAGCTTAACAGACAAAGGATAGGACGGCTGGACACATTGGTTAGGGGTGTATGTCTCCTTGGGGGAAAACGAGCAGAAGAAGAAAGAGATGTTAACCGCACAGTGCGGATAGGTTATCATACGACAATTATTCAAGTACCGCAGTTGATGAATCGTGTCACATGTGTCCGCACATTGCGGGTAGTGTATCATGTGACAATTATCTCCACATTTCGATAAATTTATCATATGACAGTTAACCACACAGTGTTTTTGTTTCTTAAGTGACAATTACCCCCAAAGTGTCATTATTCCTGACGTGACAATGACCCCCACATTTTCGTTATTCCTCACGTGACAATGACCCCCACATTTTCGTTATTCGTCACGTGACAATGACCCCCACACTGCCGTTATTCCTAACGTGGCAATTACCCCCAAAGTGTAATATTCCTGACGTGACAATGACCCCCACATTGTCGTTATTTCTTACGTGACAATGACCCCCACATTTTCGTTATTCCTCACGTGACAATGACCCCCACATTTTCGTTATTCCTCACGTGACAATGACCCCCACACTGCCGTTATTCCTAACGTGGCAATTACCCCCAAAGTGTCATTATTCCTGACGTGACAATGACCCCCACATTGTCGTTATTTCTTACGTGACAATGACCCCCACATTTTCGTTATTCCTCACGTGACAATGACCCCCACATTTTCGTTATTCCTCACGTGACAATGACCCCCCACACTGCCGTTATTCCTAACGTGGCAATTACCCCCAAAGTGTCATTATTCCTGACGTGACAATGACCCCCACATTGTCGTTATTTCTTACGTGACAATGACCCCCACATTTTCGTTATTCCTCACGTGACAATGACCCCCACACTACCGTTATTCCTAACGTGGCAATTACCCCCACAGTGTCATTATTCCTGACGTGACAATGACCCCCAAATGTCGTTATTCCAAACGTGACAATGACCCCCCCCCCCCACTGCCGTTATTCCTAACGTGACAATTATCCCCAAAGTGTCATTATTCCTGACGTGACAATGACCCCCACATTGTCGTTATTTCTTACGTGACAATGACCCCCACATTTTCGTTATTCCTCACGTGACAATGACCCCCACATTGTCGTTATTTCTTACGTGACAATGACCCCCACACTGCCGTTATTCCTAACGTGGCAATTACCCCCAAAGTGTCAGTATTCCTGACGTGACAATGACCCCCACATTGTCGTTATTCCAAACGTGACAATGACCCCCCCCCCCCCCCACACTGCCGTTATTCCTAACGTGGCAATTACCCCCAAAGTGTCATTATTCCTGACGTGACAATGACCCCCACATTGTCGTTATTTCTTACGTGACAATGACCCCCCACATTTTCGTTATTCCTCACGTGACAATGACCCCCCACATTTTCGTTATTCCTCACGTGACAATGACCCCCACATTGTCGTTATTTCTTACGTGACAATGACCCCCAAATTTTCGTTATTCCTCACGTGACAATGACCCCCACACTGCCGTTATTCCTAACGTGGCAATTACCCCCCAAAGTGTCATTATTCCTGACGTGACAATGACCCCCCCCCCCCCACACACTGTCGTTATTCCTCACGTGACAATGACCCCCCTACACTGTCGTTATTCCTCACGTGGCAATGACCCCCCACACTGTCGTTATTCCTCACGTGACAATGACCCCCCTTCCCACTGTCGTTATTCCTCACGTGACAATGACCCCCCACACTGCCGTTATTCCTCACGTGGCAATTACCCCCAAAGTGTCATTATTCCTCACGTGACAATGACCCCCCCCCCACACTGTCGTTATTCCTCACGTGACAATGACCCCCACATTGTCGTTATCGTTATTCCAAACGTGACAATGACCCCCCCCCCCACACTGCCGTTATTCCTCACGTGGCAATTACCCCCAGAAGTGTCATTATTCCTCACGTGACAATGACCCCCCCCCACACTGTCGTTATTCCTCACGTGACAATGACCCCCACATTGTCGTTATCGTTATTCCTAACGTGACAATGACACCCCCCCCCCCCCCACTCCACACACACACACTGCGGGTTAGTTTGCCATGCCCTCGCACAGCTAGTTTTGATCAACATTGAACTTTTGTTCTCGCTGCACAGCTAGTTAAATGATCCCGGATACGATAAGAAATAACTTCAATTTTTGTGTTGTCTTTGTGGCATGTCACTCTGAACACACACACACACACACACACACACGCACACACATAGACACACACACACGCGCGCACGCACGCACTCACGCACACACACACATACACACACACACACACACACACACACAGATTGTCGCGGCAAATGTGGTTATTCAATGACGCATGTCACTCGTTGGAACTTCCTGTTAACGCAGTGTATGGACGCTATGAACTGTACATACAGACACGTCTTTGTGAGTTCCTCCCCTGACCATATAGTCAGTCAGTCAGTCAAACACACTTACACGCCTTAGAGCGCTATAGAGATATGTTACTACACTGATATTTGTATATGTTACTACACTGATATTTGTATATGTTACTACACTGATATTTGTATATGTTACTACACTGATATTTGTATATGTTACTACACTGATATGTGTATATGTTATTACACTGATATTTGTATATGTTACAACACTGATATTTGTATATGTTGCTACAATGATATTTGTATATTTTACTACACTGATATTTGTATATGTTACTACACTGACATTTGTATATGTTGCTACACTGGTCTTTGTATATGAGTACTGTGGTCTATTACAAGCGTCGTCAGATTATGTGAAAAACCTTTATGATGATACAAGAGAAGAAAAATATGATCATCGGAATAATAATGAAGGACCATCAATTTTGAAGATGGAAGTTCAGAATGCTCTTAACCAAATGCAAAATGGCAAGACCCCGGGTACAGATAACATCATAATAGAAATTATCAATGCCTTAGAAGAATATGGAATAGACCAAGTCACCAGACTGCTGATGGCAATATACGATACTGGAGATATACCTCCTGAATTATGTAATTCTATATTTATTGCAATCCGGAAGAAATCAGGAGCCTTGGAATGCGATCGGCATCGAACAATTAGTATAATGAGCCACATCACGAAGATTTTGTTAAGAATTATCATGCAAAGAGTTAGGCAGAAAATACAACCCGAAATAGGAGAAGAACAATGTGGGTTTGTGGAAGGCAAAGGCACAGTAAACCTGTGTGTATATACTGCGAATAATAATTGAAAGTTCTATAGAAGTAAGCAAAGATCTATATCTTTGCTTTATTGGCTATACAATGGTTTTCGATAGAGAGACATGTCTACATGATAAGGATACTTGAAGATCTACAAATTGATGGAAAAGACCTTAGACTTGTAAAAAAACATATATTGGAAACAACAGGCCATTATTATTGATAATAATGACCTGTCAATATCAGCCTATTAAAAGAGGTGTGAGACAAGGATGTGTAATGTCTCCAGATCTTTTTTCCCTGTACAGTGAAAATATTTTCAGAAATATAGAAGATATGGAAAGAATCAACATTGGGGGGTGGGGGGGGGGGCGATACATTAATAACATTAGATATGCAGATGATACAATCTTGATTGCAGACAATGAACAGGACCTGCAAAATTTAGTAGATGCGGTTGTTGTACACAGTGAACAACTAGGGTTATAACTGAATATTAAGAAGACACAGATTATGGTCCTCACTGGGAAGAAGGAAATACTACAATGTGATATACGAGTAAATGGGCATATTCTTAAGCAAGTGAATCGATACAGTTATCTCGGCACAGTCATAACATCTGATGGGAGATGCCTTGAAGAGATTAGAACAAGAATTGCCATTGCGATGATAGCCTTTTGCAAGATGAAAAACATACTGACCAAAAACAAGATATCAACTGAAACGGCAAAAGAGTGTTGAAATGCTACATAGAACCTATACTTTTGTATGGCTGTGAAGAGTGGACAATATGCAGTGAAGCTGAAAAACAGCTGATGGCTGTGGAAATGTGGTTTCTGATGAAAATACAAAAAGTACCATAGACGGACAGAAAAACCAATGAACAAGTGCTTCAAGAAACAAATGAAAATCGTAAACTGATTAGAGTCATTAGACGTAGACAGTCAAAATTTTGTGGGCATGTTATGTGAAGAAATGATTTGGAGAACTTGATGACGACTGGCAAGATCGAAGGGAAGAGACAAAGGGGAAGACCGAGAAGTAAATACCTGGATGGCTTGGCCATGTGACATGGTCGAGGCAGAAACACGGAACTGATCCACGACTCTGGTGATCGAGTGAGATGGCAGAACATGACCGCCCACGCTTATCGGCATGGCACATGATGGATGGATGGAATGTGGTCTATATCACACGAACAACCTTTACGTTTCAAGACTTTACCTGGTACTCATTTTAGGTTTGGTGGATCTGGGTCAATTTTAAAAACTGGAATCTGCCGCGATGGGAATGGAACCGCTGATCGCCGGGTCGAAAGGCAAGAGTATAGTCACTACACAACCGCAGCTCCCCCGACACTTTAGCTGTTGTGAAGATATAGTCGTCGGGTCTGCTGGCTTTATGGAAACATGGTTACAGGGTAGCAGGATTCACTGCATTGCCCCGGAATGAATGTCGTCTAGGTCGCTCTCTCTCCAGATCTCCCCACCGCTCGCCGACAGCATGACTCACAACACGAACTCCACAGCGACGATCTCTAGGGGTCTCATAAAATGCTGCACTCGTGACTGAAATGACGGGCTCGGAGAACACATATAGCACCACCTTCTGACATGAAGCTGGTAGGTTTGCCACTTCACCAGGAAACCACCAACATTGTCAAGTATCGTATGTTGACATGTTGAAAGAATGTAATTGCAACTATACAGGCCGCATTAGAAGAGGTGCAACTAAACAACGCCATAGTGTTACATCCCTATTACTGTATATATCAGAGGCTTTGACAACAAGCCAAACGATTACACATACATTACAAACATTCATTAATTGATGCCTGCGTTAAATCATTGGTACCTTGCCGTCTTGACAGACGATAGTTTGTGCTTTAAAAAGGCATAATAACTTTTACCTATGGCGGTAGCGCTTGAGACTGATAAGGCCATTTCACGCTGTAAATGTCCGTTCACAGTGGGTGCATGTGAACACGTGGTCATTTCCACCATCATGCACCATCTTACGTCTCACACGCTCGGTGTGTGACTTATCTGCAATAATTTTCTCCTTTCTCTTTATTCAATTTCTGATGTTTGCCCTCCATGCAACACGTTCAGCGGCGACGTGCTCCCAATGTGCATTATCAATGCCTGTATCAATCATGTCCCGCTTACACACATCTTTGCATCGTAGTAGAGGCCGACACTGAGATCTCTTACCCATCTGTAATTCACCAAAAAAGATGTCCTTTGGTATTCTACCATCATCCATTCTCCTAAGATGTCCTATCTATCTAAGTCTACGAAGACTGAGCATAAAATAAACCGTCACACAACCTGATCTTTCCAATACTTCAGTATTTGTGATTTTGTCTTGCCACTTAATACCAAGAATTCTTCGCAGACACCCCATATGAAAGCTGTTTAAACTTTTCTCTTGGTGTGAGTAAGTTGTCCAGGTTTCACTGCCATAAAAGAAGAATACTACGGACACTGGCTTGATAGACAAGGACTTTTGTTTTGGCAGTAAGCTTCCTGTTCTCCCAGACTCTTTTTCTTAACCTGTTCATTGTTGTTGCTGCCTTACCAACCTGGATGTTGATTTCCTAATCTAGAGAAAATTTGCTATTTACCACTGATCCTAGATATGTAAAATAATCTACCATCTCTAGTTCGGCGTCGTCAATAAATATTGATGGTACCCCATGTGCACCTTGTGACATAATCTGTGTCTTCTTTTTGCTAATTGTTAAACCAAATTCAGAACAAGCATTGGAGTAGACATTGCAATTCTTCTTCAGAGTGGGTCGTAACTGCAGCATCATCTGCAAAAAGCAACTCTCTGATCAGTACCCTCCTAATTTTGGTCTTGGCCTTCAATCTCTGAACATTGTAGAGGCCGCAATCTGAGCGCGAGTGAATGTATATACCACCATCCTGATCACGAAAGGCATATTTCAGTAGAAGTGAAAAGTATATTCCAAAGAGGGTGGGAGCTAGTACACAACCTTGCTTAACTCGACCCTTGATTTCAAACTCTTCAGAAGTTGCACCATCAAACTTGATTATACCCTTCATGCCTGTGTGGAACGATTCCACAATGGACAGAAGAGTTGGTGGGCTGTCTCGGAATTCTTGGAGTTGTCGATCGATGAAAGACTGTCGCGCCATTTGTCTACAGGCAGCCGCCATCCTTTGATGTTGGAGACAGACTGTTCTGACGGGAGTCGGCAAGATCTTTTGTTGGGGGGAAACAGGTCGCCAGATCACAAGCCGGCAAGACTTTTTGGAGTACCGGGAACAATTCCCCAGATTAAAGCGGGACAGCCGGCCAGTTTTTTACATCGAGTCGGAAAAGGAGATAAAAAAATAGCTTCTCGACGCCTAGTGTCTAGTCAGATTTGTGACGTAATTCAGACACAGTATTAAAACATTCTGGATAAACAACTTTGGCGGGAGTCGACAAAATTTTGTGAGGCAACAAGAACGTGTGTGATGTTCCGGGTTTGATTAGGGAGAGAGACTACAGTGTCTTATGTTAATTTACATCGGCGGACATTTATCCTTTGTGTGATTTAGTAGTCTCGATTTCAAACAGGAATAAATACATGGTATTTAATTAAATAGATCCAAATTAGATGTCTCTTAGGAATCGAGTGTAGTAATGTACGTTATGAGAACGTATTATAGGAGCGTCGGCAGCTGTAGGCTATCGGGTTGCTTAAACTAGCTAGTGTGACATATCAATTAAATCAGTGAGTTAAGAACAATGTAGTGGGATGATATTTAGGGAGATTGAGGATGGTTGGGGATAAAGGAAATGTTAAATGGTAGGATCTTCCAGTAGGGTATCTACTGGGTTTCTGCACTTTTCCTTTAGTCTTTCCTTGTCTTACCATGACTCAGACCGCTGTGATGAGCTCCTCTGCCTTATGACAGAGTTTAGTTCTCTGTTATATATCTGAGTGCGGCTGTCGGCCTACACTCACCTAATAAAGTTTGGAATCGGGATGCTCTCACCAGGTGTGTTCTCTCTTCAACAGGTTCTACTATGTTTTACAAAAAGCTAGCAGAAAAGCCATAGAAGAAGATTATGGCTCGATCATTGAAGGCAGTTTTTACTCAACGGCTTTTGCAATTGGCCCATAACCCAGAGGGTCTGCAAGAACTTGTCCTCTGCTGAGCGGGAACCAATGATCATATAAGAGTGATTCCACAGTGGTAGTTCTGATCATAGTAGAGTGAAGATACTTACAATACCACCAGTAACAGGAACAATAGCAGTTATATAGAGAACTTGAAAATTAACATTGTGTTTTCCAAACGGGGAATTCTTGTGAGACATTACCAATTATCATTGGGTTTTCCCAATTGGTGAATTCCTATGAGAAATTAACTACTAACATTTAGTTTCAAAGTGACAGTAAACATTATTTTACTGTACAAGGGTTATCAGATCACAGAACGTTTAGTTACATACTAGTTACACTGTGTGTGTCAGATTCATGGTCAGTATTGGACTATATCCACTATTGGTGACCAGGCATCCGGACTATCCAAGAGCCACTGGAGGAAGTCGACACCTGGCCGGAGAGACGCATCATTTGGTGAGGTCCCTCTGTACTTGATCTATGGTGTTGTTGTGTGGCCGGTACTGTGATGAGGCAGACTTTGATCCTGAGCTGTTCGGTCTGATTCTGCATACACACTAGATTATACGACAGACATTCTACACATACACTTTGCACATACCTCACACTTTTCTGTATTAAATTAATTTGTCAATTTGTTAGAAGTTAGAGTTGTGTAGTATGTTTTGGAAAAGAATGGGAGGGGACATGGTCCAGTGGTAAGGGAGAGAGAGAGAGAGAGAGAGTGATCCAAGGACTGATGGGGTGTTGTGGACAGAAATCCAGAAGATCCTCAAGATAATGATATGGGGTTAAAAGAACGTGGGTGTTGATTCCCCTCACCCCAGAGACGACACTTATAACGACATGGGCAGCCAATCTTCTTTAGTGCCTTGAACAGACCCTCACGACTGACCAAATCAAATGCCTTTGTGAGGTCGATGAAGGCAATAAACAGTGATTGATTCTGTTAACGGCATTTTTCTTGCATTTGTCGCAATTAGAATATCATATCAATGGTAGACCGGTTCTGTCGAAGGCCACACTATGATTCGGGGTAGACTTGATCTCCTAGGACTTGAAGTCTGCGCAGAACAATTCTGGCAAATACTTTTCCAACAATACACAGAAGTGAGATACCCCTATAGTTGTTGCAGTCACTCCGATCGCCCTTGTTCTTGTACAGTGTTATGATGCTTGCATCTTTGAAATCCTGTGTGATTTGTCCTTCTCGCCAGCATAGGTCTATTAGCTGGTTGATCTGTAGAGTGAGTGTCTTGTCCACTCCTGATAACCTCTATTGGAATCCCATCCTTACCTGGAGCCTAGCCAGATGAAAGTTCATTTATAGCACACTTAACTTCTGTTATGGTGGGAAGTACGTCCAGATGGTCAAGAGTTGGTAGAGCCTCTATGGCGTTGAGGGCATCATCCGCTAGTTTGGTCTCACTTGAGTAAAGCTCCAAATTGTGCTCTACCCATCTGTCCATCTGCTCTTTCTTATCAGTTATGATTTCTTCAGTCAAGGTTTTCAATGGTGCACTTCTTTTGATCATTGGACTACAGGCTTTCTTTATTACTTCATACATGATTCTTATGTTTCCCTTATCACTTGCGATTTGAATGGATTCACATAACTTGATTCAATAATCATTTGCACACTGCCTGGCAGCATTTTGCACATCCTTCCTAACTTGCCTTAGCTCACTCAGAGTGTTACTCGTTGGTCTTTCCTTGTTTCTTAAGAGAGCTATCTTTTTCTTATCAATCAAGGGTTGCAGAGTCTCTCTATTTGCCGCAAACCAGTCCTGCCTCTTATGATCCACAGTGCCGTAAACCCCTACGGCAGTTTTATAAAGGATTTCCTTAAGTTGACCCCACTTTTCATTTACTGTACAATTTTCTGGTGTATCAGTGAAAGTGTCTTCAAGTTGCCGTTGAAACTTAAAGCACTTTTCAGGATCGTGAGTGTTAATAATATTAATTCTGGGGCTAGATTTATGTTTCTGTTCTCAAAACAAGATATAATTCATCAACAATACAGCATCATTCACTTCACAGGCTGGTGCACCAAAAAAGAGTCTTTACAAGGATCAAATACATTTATCTACATTGGGCACCAGTTTTCTCGCCAAGAATTTAAAATATCCAGAACGGACATACCATACATCCAATACGGGATCGCGCCGGATACTTTTAGCTACTCCTGAAACTCAAGCCAGACGACATACTCCCGTCACATCAAGTACCAATAGGACAGAAGTGTGCAGACCACTCATAACCACTGCACCTGAAATCCAAGCCAGACGGGACACTACCACAACACCAAGTCCGTTAAATACGTCGTCTTTCACACAGGAGGGTAATAATTACGAAGATATGATTCCTATTCTCCCCAGAAAGGATCCGACTCTCAGCAACAACGACGTGCCAGCACAACCTCCTGTTAGCCACCAACCAGAGGCTCTAGTTGGTAGTCATTACATACCCATGAGACATCATCAGTACCCATTTAATTGTAATCCAGAATGGTTGCACCTCACACGGTATAGCCCAGCTACACTTCGTCAAGCACTTATAATGTCGCTATACCAACAACCAACACAACCTGGTATTTACTAGCAACTTAGGACAAAGCTACACCGGATCTCGGTACAAGAAAGAGCCTCTCCTTAAACGTTTATCTGCATATTTGGTTATAACTTGATCTAGTAACGTATTAGGTTATAAGTTATTACAAACATTGACTGGTTTTGACTTTATATTAATTGATAGTACTTAGCTGTATAGCTTTTATAATAATTCTAATTGTGTTTTCACGGTGAGTGAGGGGGTCTTCACGGCTCTTCCTTACGGATCTGTGTACGTATTTTTATATATTTACAGAGATATTACTGTTTCTCTGTACTTTAGAGTGTGTTTTTGTAATAAGGGACGTAAGTTGTATTCACTTTGTGTGTGTGTGTTTTGCTTTTAAACTTGTGATTACGCATTGTTGAAATGTCTAATAAGTACGAACACTGGCTCAGGAATAATGGGCTCAGAATCGGGCATGTAAACATATGCCATCTATTAGGGAAGCTGCCCGAACTATCACTTATACTTAATCAAAATTTTCACATGTTTGGCGTTAGCGAAAGTCGATTAAATGGCAACATCTCAGATGATGACATCGCTATCAGAGGTTTTAAAACCATTAGAAGAGATCCCTATCAGCAACAAGAGACGGGTATTGCAGTTTATATTTCCAACTCGCTTAACGCCCACCGCAGGCTAGACTTTGAAACCTGTGAGATTGAGTGTGTATGGATAGAGGTTAAACTTCAAAATTGCATACCGCTAGTAGTTGGCTATCTTTATCGAAACCCCAGTGCAGGAAATATCTGGTATGAAAAATTCACCACTATGATGGATGTAGTCTTTAGTAATGCTAGGGAAATAATATTGCTAGGTGACTTCAACATAGACGCTAACAAATCAAACAAAACATGGGAAAACATAATAGAGTCATATAATTTCCAACAGTTAGTCAAACAAGCCACTAGAATCACTAAATCATCTGCAACACTTATAGATCATATTTATACTACGTGTGCTGATAACATCACAGAATGTAGTGTACCTATCAATGCAATGAGCGATCACTATCCAGTATGTTGCACGTGGTCGAAAAGGGGCACCAAAACTCCCAAACACAAACATATAAGCATAAAATATAGAAATTACAAAAATTTCAATCGAGACGTCTTCTTACAAGATTTGGTCAACTCATCTCTAGATTATGTTTACCAGCTTCCTGACCCAGACGATGCTCTGGACCACTGGCTAAAGACCTTTCTAAGTATATTTGATAAACATGTTCCATTTAAGGAAGTTCGTGTTAAACATCACACAAAGCCCCCGTGGATCACACAGGAGGTAGTTGAACTTATGAGAGATCGCGACAGGGCTCACAAAAATAGAGATCTAACTATGTACCGTAGTCTGAGAAACAAAGTTCAATATGTTATTCGGAAGGAAAAGAAAAACTATTTTAAGAACATAGTAATAGATAAAGATTAGAACCGGCTCCGTGGCCGAGGGGTTAGCAGCTTTCTCCGCTAACTCCGAATACTCTCGTCACGTGACGCGACGAGAATTAGCAGTGGTTCGAATCGCAAAAGTGACTTATGAGAGTATGGAGCCGGTCGCTCAGAAAGTCGTGGCGTGCTGATGAGCGTAATCTAGCCTAGGAATCAACATACAGCTGAAAGATGCTGGTGTTGACCGCAATATCCTGAAACAGGATGGAAACGCGGGGGAAAAAAAAAAAAAAAAAAGTAATAGATAAAACCAACACTAAAGATATATGGAAAGCAATTAATACCTTGACAAACAAACACAAATCATCACAATCATTACCATCAAATCAGGTTACATGTGATCAATTCAGTAGATACTTTCAGTCCGACATAAACCCACTGAAGGCTGCAATACCAGATGCGCCTCATGACATATCTTTATTATCATCATTCTGTGAGAACAAATGCTATGAACACATTTCCTCCAACATACCGCTAATGACGACAACTGAAGTATTTACTCATCTCCGTAATCTAAAAAACAATAACTCATCAGGACTAGATGGAATTAGTAGTCGGATCCTTCGCCATGCTGCACCGGCGATCTGCGAGTCACTAACTTTTATATATAATCAATGTCTAACCAGAGGTCACTTCCCATCAGCCTTTAAAATCGCTAAAGTGTATCCTCATTTAAAAGCTGGTCCTCTAGACGATCGTCTCATGAGTAATTATAGACCAATTTCCATATTATCCTCATTATCCAAACCGCTAGAAAAGCACATCCACAAAACAACACTAGATCACTTAGTTCGCCATAAACTGATAGTTGACAGTCAGTCAGGATTTCGGCCAAAACATTCTTGCCATACGGCACTAACAAACATGATAGAAAACTGGCATCAAAATATTAACAACAATACTCTATGTGGAGCGGTGTTTATAGACTTTAGGAAAGCATTCGATATGATAGATCATACTATTCTAATTAAAAAACTAGAAACAATGAAAGTAAATTTTAATATAGTGACATTAATAAAATCATTCTTATTAGACAGAAAGCAAGTAGTATCACACAATAAAGTTTTATCTCAAGCCATTACCATTAATCTTGAAGTACCTCAGGGGTCTATTCTTGGCCCTCTATTATTTGCCATTTATATAAATGATCTTCCATTAAATCTGTCGTCGTCCTGCGATCTATTTGCTGATGACTGCACAGTATATACAAACGCTGTTGATCGTAATGTGCTAGAATTATCCTTGCAACAGGAAATAAATAGTGTAGTTAACTGGAGTCATGCAAACCGCATGCAAATTAACATTACTAAAACAAAGTCTATGTTAATAGGAACCAGGCAAAGACTTCACACTCTAAACTCGCAGAGTTTCCGGTTTCAAGATGGCGACGGACGGTCGTGTTGTTTTGTGTTCGTTAACTTTTTCGCGTAAGGGATGGATTTATTCATTTCTTGCGTGTAATTGGTGTGCCAGGATGTAAAACCAGGAGTTTCTACTCAAGATCTGCGCGGGTGCTACGGAGTTCGTGCATCGAACGAAGCCATCCTTGAGTGAATTTTCAGCAGCGTGTGTGGTTCTCAATCAAAAGTCAGTGTTTACGTTTTTTCAACATGGCGGAACAACGTGTGTTTTCCGAACGATCAGCAGTCAACATACCGAAGCGGCGTGGTAGCCGCGCAGGGAAAAAGAAGCCAGGTAAGCGCGGTGGCTTGAGACGTTTTAGACTCAAGTGTCACCGTCTAGGACTCAGGAACATCCGTATTCTATATTGGAACTGTGCCAGTGTAAAACAACGGGGCTCTATTTTAGAAACCCTAGTTTACAGGAACGACATTGTAGCACTCCAGGAGACGAGACTGGGCGATCAGCTACTCCGAATTGCCGGCTTCAAATGTTTCTATAACAGACGACATCTGGGAACGGCGATTCTCGTTCGCGACAGCATGGTGGCGTCAGAGCTAGACATGTCCAGTTGGAACAGTGACGATATACAAATACAGGCGTTGAGAGTTCATTCCAGTACACCATTCGTGTTGGTTAATGTTTATGCCCGCAATGCGAGTGTGGACGCCCAGAAGTGGCAGTGCTTAAGTGGCATATTAGGCCACGAGAGAAATGTTATTTTCTGTGGTGACTTCAACGCTAAAGGCAGATCATGGGGAAACACTTCCTCCAATACACAAGGGGAGGAGCTCGAGACTGCACTGGAAACCATCGACCTGGTTTGTATCAACAGTGGCTGTGTCACCAGGACAGCAAGCCGTCCAGGCGATGAGGACAGTGCTATTGATCTGGCGCTAGTTTCACCTTCACTCACTACAGTGTGTAGATGGGGTGTCCTAGGACACCATGGCAGCGACCACCACCCATGCAGCATATTGGTGGAGAAAGGCAGAACCAGGCAGCACAAGCTAAAGGTAAAGACGTTCCAGTATGACAATACAGGGCAAGATGTGGTGAGTAAAATAAGACGTGACAAGCGCAGAACGTTTCAGGGCAGGAAGAAAAGGAAAAAAAGCTGGGAGCAGCCACCGTGGTGGAGTTTCGAGGTGGAGAAGGCTTGGGTGGATAAGCGTAGTGCTGTAAGGAGATGGCAAAATGCCAAGAAGAACAGAGCTGGTCATCCTAGTCCCTTCTTGCACTTAGAAAGAGAGATGCACACAAAAGTAAGCTATTTCAAAAAACTGGTCACGGTGGTTAAAAGCGAAAAATGGGCAGAGGTGTGTCAAAGAGTAAGCACAGACAAGTCACTGAAATTGTTCTGGCGACTACATAAAAGCATGAGTGGTGTAGTCAAGAATAAGAGCATTTCTTACTTCCAAGGTGCTGACCTCATCTGGCAGAGGACTGACGAGGACAAGGGCAAAGCCCTCTTTGAACGCTACCTTGAGCAGAGCAACCAGACAGACATGGGAGGCCGGAATCTGGCCAAGGAGGTCACCTCAGACAGATGCAAGGCCCAGAACACTTCGGATGAAGACACAGTGACAGTGCAAGAAATCAAGGCTGTGCTTCGACGATCAAAAAACAGTGCTCCAGGTCGTGATGGCATAAGATACGACGACATAAATAGGTGTACCGACAATGAGCTAGAGAAACTAGCAGACATGTACAACAACAGTATAGGGAGTGCTAGCATCAAGGAGGAATGGTTACACAGCTATCTGATTCCCTTGCCGAAGCCTGACAAAGACCACAAGAAAATTCAGGGATATCGAATTATAACCATGCAGAATACAATAGGCAAGCTGCTGGAGAAGGTAATTGCCAGGAAAATATCAAGCCAACTAGAGAGGCAAGGTGTTTTCCCACCTACCCTGGGTGGGTACCGTCCAAAAAGAGAAACCTGGACCAATGCAGCAGTCTTTGCCCATGATGTCTATGAAGGTTTCCACTCAGGCACTGAAACCGTTGCTGCAGCGATTGATCTTGAGGACGCATACAACAGAGTACCACTGGATTTTTTAATGTTTCAGCTTCTTGAACTAAACGTAAGTCCATTCCTCCTTAGTTGGATCGCTGCAGCTCTCTTCCAACGGAAAGTAGTTTTTAGATGTGGCAGTTGGACTTCGGAACCAACAACAATATATCCTGGCCTACCACAGGGATCACCATTATCTCCGGTACTGTTCAACGCCTACACAGTGAGAATCACCAGTGAGCAGATCACTGGACCTGGCAGGACATTGTCATATGCCGATGATGTTTTAGTGTATCGTCAGGGTAAGGATAGAGAGGAGGTTGCTGTGGAGCTACAAACCGAACTCAATCGCATAAGTACTTGGTGTGATGAAGCTGGGGCAATGGTCAACCCAACAAAGGCAACAGTGACTTGGTTCTCGTTGAATAATCATATTGTCAACAATCCAACACCAACTGTAATGCTGTGTTCAGAGACGGTGGAAAGAACGCAGGCAATGAATTACCTGGGGATACGGTTTGATCGAAGCCTTGCTTATAATGTGCACATAGACCAGGTGATAACAAAGGCCAAGCGGGGTTTGGCAGCGATGCGGGTGATGGCGGCAGCAAACTGTGAGCAGCACCATCTATGTCTTCTGTACGAGGGGCTGGTCATGTCTGTTTTGGAGTATGCAATGGCAATCCTGACTGTCAGCCATAAGCAGATAGAAAGGATGGAAAGGATACAGACTGAAGCTATGCGCATTATTCTTGGATGTACAAGAGATACAGCATGCAGGGCGATGCGCTACCTTCTTGATTTTCCAACCATTGAAGAGAGAATGCAAGTTTGCAGGGCACGCGCCTACCTCAGAATTAACGCAAACACACAGCATCCACTGCATAGTGAAATTAGGAAGGTGAAGGGCAGCAGGTTAAAAAGAGGACGGTCGTGGATGGGTCAAGCCGAGGACATTCTTCAACAGGTGTGTTCACTTGAGGACTTAGAACCTGGCGAGGAGTGGGTGCAAGTGCCAACAGACTTCTGCACATCCTTTTCAGTTTGCATCCAACTAGATAGAAAATGCAGACAAGAAAATCCGGCTGCTGTTGAGGCTGAAGTACAAGCGTTGATTTTCGAGAATTCGCTAGACAGTGACGCGGTCATCTACACAGATGGGTCGGTCATCCGACATGTGAGAAGCTCATGGGCCTTTACAGCTCGGGCCGGAGGGAGAATTGTGAAGGAGGACTCTGGTGCTTTCACTGAAACCACAAGTAGCCTGACCATGGAAGTCATGGCAGTAAGTAAAGCAATAACATGGCTCGAGACACAGACATTCACGAGGGCTTGTTTCCTTAGCGACTCAATGAACATGATCAAGAGGATAGAGGAGGGGTCGATCCGAAGAGAATGGTTGCTGCCTCTGAAGCGGTCTCGGCTGGCAAAGATTAGTTTCATCTTCGTGCCAGGGCATGCGGGAGTACAAGGAAATGAGCGGGCTGACAAGCTCGCAGGTGAGGCTACTGTTGAGGGCGGACGCGCCATGGACCAGGCTGACATTCTGAATGCTCTACGAGAAGTGAGACTTTTGCAAGAACCAAGTGATGACTGTGAATCTACAACAATGGCCAGACTGCGAGAGCAGCAAATTAAAAGAGGGGTGGCCAAACAAGAACACTACGCAGGAAGCCAAAGAAGATTGATAAACCAACACAGAACTGGCGTCGTTAGCCGCTACACGCTGCGGGATTTGCTGAGGAGGGGATCCGAGCACTTATGGACTGAATGGTCCGATGTGCAACGAGGATGATCTGTCGACTAACTAACTAACTAACTCGCAGAGAACTCTTCAGCTGCACATTGGCAGCACGCCTGTAGAAAGTGTCACCGAGCACAAGACACTGGGTGTTACCATAGATCAAAATCTAACTTTTAACTCACATGTTCATGCTCTAGTTAAACAAATAGCCAAAAAAGTATACCAACTTGCCAAAATTAAAAATTTCCTTGACGAAAACACAAGAAAGATATTCTATACTTCTCATATACAAACACATATTGATTACTGCTCCACAGTCTGGGATGGATGCTCCAAATCAATAACAAAACGCCTATATTCACTCCAGAAAAGGGCAGTGCGTTTAATTAATGGTGAAAAGCTTACCGACAATTCTAACCTATATAAACGTCTCCGGTTACTGCCACTCCACAAGCGCATGCTTTTTAATAAAACCAAACTAATTCACAAAATCCTATTTCAAAATGCTCCAAGCTACCTTTGGCCATTGTTTAAATATAACGCTAGACATAGCGAACGACTAAATATACTTCATGTCCCTAAACCTAGGATAGACTTATATAAAACAAGCTTAGCATACTCTGCCGCTCAGTTGTGGAACAATCTTCCACAAGAAATCAAAGACACCACCAATCATGATACATACATTCGCAACCTGTTTGAACACTACCTTAGTACAGACTACATTCCCCCATAACAAACAACACAAAAAAGACAATAATGGTAACTTATCTCAAACGACAACTAGCCAAAAAACATTCCCTTATGTATGGCACGTTACACCCTCCTTAGGTATTTATAATGCCCATGTTAAACACTGCTTCAGTGAGTCATTTGTTATTGATTACTTTTCATGCGTTTTAATGTTCTTTTGTTGTCAAAAGTTGCTTCATAAGTGATGTTGAATGAAAGAATGTATGAGAGGAAATAGAGAAGAGGGGCAGAATGTCAGACGGGCCTACGTGCCCAATTCTTAACCCTTTGAAAATAAAGACTTATTATTATTATTATTATTATTTAGCTGTGTAGATTCTCTTTGGTCTCAGTCTAACCCTTGCAACAACCAAAGAATGATCCGTATCAAAGTCAGCACTGTGACCTTATGGATCTCTTTTGTTTATAAAAAAAGGAGCTTGTAATACATAGGTCATTTCTGGTGCAATTCTCCAGCAGCCTTTGCCCATTTTCATTCATGCAATCGATGTTGTATTTTCCAAGGCACACTGGCCATGAACTCGAGTCCTTGCCCACACGAGCATTAAAGTCACCGAGCATATAAATGTAGTCAGATTTTGGAACTGCTTTAAGTTTTCTATCACAGTCGACTCGAAGCACTATCGAGATCAAGTCGCCTTATCGGTTAACGCAGAGGATGCCCCGCGTTAAAAGTGCCGAGCAGAGACAAGCGCTATACACAGCCGGGAAGAAGAAGGTAGAGGCGAGGCAGGCCGCTACGACTGCTGAGACTATGTCTACGAGCAGCAGTCCGGCTCCTACACCAGCTGAAGCCGTCCCAGTTGATGAAGAAACCACATCTCAAGCCAGCAGCAGCCGGGAAGTTCCAACCAGCTCCAAGACGCTGCAGCCCAATCTTCCAGTGACCTCCACACAGGAGGAAACAACAGCAACATCTGAGAACTTCACAGGCAGAATACTGCCCAAACAGACAAGCGTAGGTGAAGCTAAACTGTCGACGCTACCAACAGATAAGATAATCAGTCTGTTGGAAAACGAGCTGGGAAGACACAGCATCAACCAGCTGCGCAAGACACCTGAGGGAGTAGTGGTCTCCCTCAACAACAACCCAAAGACCACAGCACTTATGAAGAAGATGAGAAAGTCGACATCAAGCTCCACTACGGCATCTTATTGGAAGCCAGCCGACACAACATGATGAATCGATGGGTCATCAAACGAGTCAAGACCCATCTCACCAACGACCAGATCAGGGAGTTTCTGACAAGGGAAAACCACAAACTCAAGATCACCAGTGCCGAGAGAATCATCGGAAAGAACAACATCCCCTCTACTGTCGTCGTCGTAACATCAGAGGACTGATCTGACTGGGTATTATTGCAATGGAGGTAACCAGCCATCAGGGGGATGAAACCTAAGTTGTGTTAAAAGTTGTACTTCATTTGTCATTTCAATGCAACTTACATTTTTTGTATATATTTCCATGCCATATATGTATTTGCATGCATAACACTGGGAAAGAGTAGTCTCTGACATGAAGTTAACACTACCCCAGTATATACATACGTCATGAATGAAAGATGACATCTTTCATTGAGGTACCCGGGGAGAATGTCAGAGCCTAACATGGTATAGCTGTGCAGCAACATCGTTGCGACACCCGGCTGACAAGATTGTTACCTGACACGCGACCAGCGGTCAGGCTGACGACAGACGCACGCAGGACACGTGACACCACTAGAGGCAGTGGGCAGTTGGCGTGCTAAGGTCAGACCGAGCTGGGACTGGAGACCGGACGGACATGTGCGATGAGAGCAAGGCGTTTGTATGAATCTCCGTGATTGAAAGCCGAACGACTGATATCTTGAGCGTCAGACCTATGAGCTGTATTGTGGTTGTGAGCGTCGTGAGTTATATATTGTAGATTGCTGTAATTATCGTTCTGTATTTAATGTGGCAATAAATCCATAGAACTTGTGTTACTGTGTCTTACGTCGAATCACGTTATACTTGTACTGTCTCACACGTGTTAGCCAACGAGCCAATTATAAGACCCTGACAATCCCTCAGTACATGAGATGGGTCAAGAGAGACCAAGCTCCAGAGCACTACATACCCAGACTGCTGCAGTGCTCCAAGTTCCAGATGTTTTGGCACACCCGTGCCACCTGCAAGAGTGAGGTTGAAGTCTGAAGATAATGCTCTGGACCTCATCCATACAGTCAGAGCCGCATGCAAAGATCGACAAGGACTTCAGGAGGCCTAACACTAACAGAAAGTGCGCCAACTGCCTCGGCAACCACGGTGCCAGGTACCTCAGCTGTCCCTGCCACCAAGACAGCAAGGACGTCATGAAGATCGCCATCAAGACTAACCTGCCGTATAAAGAAGCTAGAAGACAGTACGAGGCCACCAATCGACTCACAAAAAGCGACAAAGCGCAACTTGAAGGCCAACTGAAGGACCTGCGATCAAAGTCCAACAGCATGGAGGAAGAAAGAGACAAGAAACAAGAGACTCAGATCGCAGCCGCTCAACGCATCCTGGACGAAACGAAGCAAGTTCAGCAGAAGATTTAACAGGATGTCACCCGAATGGCTGCCATAAAGGCCGAGACGGATGAACAGCTATCTAACGTACAAGATGTGAAACGAACCACAGAAATCACTCTTGATAAGATAATTGAACTGCTCAACATCCAAACAGCCACACCCGAACCAGAGGATACAAGGGCACAAACAGAAGGAGAAGCAACAGAGGAAGAACCACCAAGATCCGACTGGCAAACGCCGAGAAGATTCGAAGGCACCTCACGAGAGGGAAATAGGAGGAACACCAGGAGAGACGACAACTGGTAAAACTCCCTGAAGGAAACAGCATCATATGACGGGGTGGGACCCAATTACTCCAGGCCTCAACAAGTGCGCGACTCTGTCCAGACATCGAATACCTCATCAAGAAAGTAACGAACGCAATCAACCCATCAGAAGCCGGGAAGCTGACAACAAGCAGCCCAAAGTACGAAAGACAAACTTCAAGCTACACCATAGACACCCTACATAGCTAAGTCGAAAATTCGAAGGCTGAAAGGGGGTAATCGTACCAGAAATTGTAATTGGAACTGCCTTGATCACGGAGTCTAACTCCTCATAGAACGAATCTTTCACATCATCAGAGGAATCGAGTGTCGGCGAATATGCAGTAATAATGGTGGCAAAACCACAAGAGGTTGCCAAGCGCAGGGATAACAGTCTTTCATTTCCTCCTTCTGGAATTTCAATCATTCCCAGTAGCGAATTCTTCACTGCAAAGCCCACACCGTGTTGCCTGCCCTCAACCCTTCCAAAAAAAGGTGTAATTGTTTTCCCTGAGTGAACCTTCCTCAGCGAGGCGAGTCTCATGCAGGCCAGCAATATCAATGTTAAGACGATTGAGTTCGGCATCAGTCACAGCCATTTTTCTCACATCGTCAATATTGGTCAAGTCAATGGAAAATCTTGGACACATAGTTCTCACGTTCCAGGTTGCAAGCCGTAGCTTGAGGTTTCTATTTTTCTTTTTATTAGTACCTGGTGCATTGGTTTTACAGCCTGCGATGCAGATTTTGTCCTAGCCCCAAGCACCCATTGAAGCTGGCAGGCTATGGCGGATCAGCACCCAATTGGCCCCCGGCTTGAGGCGGGCGGAAGCTGATCAGTGACACCTGTAGTTGTCTCCCACCGTCAGAGGCAACGCGTGGCGCCCCATGTCTACGCCAATTGACAGGGACTTATAACCCGTAACAGTTGCCTCTCGCTTTGATTCTGAGACCAGTTAAGACCAGGGATGGAGTTATTACCTCTCTATAGCACAAAGCCTGGGTTAAAATATAGAGATCATGTGTTGCCCATGCAGCATGATCCCTCTCTCGGCCTGCCTAAGACTGCGTTAAATAGAAAGGATAAAATGGTATCACTGAATCAGCAATGTGAAGATCATGGACAGGACTAGAAAAACACCAGTAAACCAACAGTTGAAGACTCGGACGATGAATACAATACACATTGAAAACCCCTGAGAATAGTATAACTAGACAGGCGTCTGTCTGGAGTCTACGGGGCACAAGTAATAGAGGAAGACCATAAAAACACGTGGAGTAAAGAAGTAGTGGAAGAATAGAATAATATGGGAAGTACATCCACGGAGCTGTATGGGATAGTTAGGTGTAGGAAGACATGCATGAGTCGGTTAAAGGTCTGTGCCTAGGTAGGGGATGAAGGACGAGAGAAGAAGAAAACCGCAATATTTCTTTTCATCTGTGTAAAGAAGCGATTCATGTATACAGACATCGTGTTATTCTGAAGCTACTAGATTTTTTCTCTAGTGTTGTAAAATGGTCATAATTGGCTTTAGGGTGTTGCCATGGGATACGTGCATTTTCTCACAGAATTTATTTGTATTTGTTTGCAAGTTTTGTCCCATGAGTTCTTCACGCTGTTTGAACGAACGAACGAACAATCTTTATTTTCAAAGGGTTAAGAATTTGACACGTAGGCCCGTCTGACATTCTGCCCTTCTTCTCTAATTCCTCTCATACATTATTTCGTTCAACATCACTTATGAAGCTAATCTTAGACAACAAAAGAACAATAAGCATTAATACGCATGAAAAATAATCAATAATACATGATTCACTGAGGCAATGTTTACCATGGGCATGATTGATTGATTGATTGATTGATTTAGGAATCGACATCACAGCATTTGGGGCATTCCCATAAGTGCTCCGTCCCCATCCTCAGCAGCCAGCGAAGAGTTCCAACACTAATAGTACCAGTAGCAATCTGATTATAAGTCCGTCTCGATAAATACCCAAGAAAGGTGTAACGTGCCATACATATTGGAATGTTTATTAACTAGTTGTCGTTTGAGATAATTTACCATTATTATTTTTAAAATTTAGTGGAACTGCGGTAAAGCTGTGAAAATGTAAACAATATAAAATGACACAAAGTAGTGCAGCTTTACATAACAGAATTACGACACATATCTCTCTTCCACAGGTTCCACTCTGGGGTTAGTATGAATATTTTTTTCCAATTTTCATTTTCTCTTCATTGCTTTCATTTTTTTCATCTTTTCATTCTTCTCGTCCTGTCGTCACGTGTTGATGTAGTCACAGAAGATCTCCTTGGCTATATGTTGTGTTTTGTGAATGTGTTTGTTTTCTGAAGAAGGCTAATTGCCGCAACGCCTGTATGTGTCGTAATTCTGTGATTTAAAGCTGCACTACTATGTGTCATTTTATATTGTTTACATTATTATTTTTAGGGGGGCATGTAGTCTGTACTGAGGTAGTGTTCGAACAGGTTGCGACTCTATGTATAATGATTGGTGGTGTCTTTGATTTCTTGTGGAAGATTGTTCCACAACTTAGTTGCAGAGTATGCTAAGCTTGTTTTATATAAGTCTATCCTAGGTTTAGGGTCATGAAATATATTTAGTATATTATGTCTTGCGTTATATTTAAACAATGGCCAAAGGTAGCTTGGAGCATTTTGAAATAGGATTTTGTGAATTAGGTTAGCCTTATTAAGAAGTAGGCGTTCGTGGGGTGGCAGTAACTGAAGACGTTCATGTAGGTTAGAATTGTTTGTAAGCTTATCACCATTGATTAAACGCACTGCTCTTTTCGGGAGTGAATAAAGGCGTTTTGTTATAGATTAGGAAAATCCATCCCAGATTGTGGAGCAATAATCGATATATGTTTGTATGTGGGAAGTATAGAATATCTTTCTTGAGTTTTTGTCGAGAAAATTTTTAATTTTGGCAAGTTGGTATACTTTATTGCCTATTTATTTAACTAGAGCATGAACATGGGAATTAAAGGATTGATTTTGATCTGTGATACGACCCAGTGCCTTGTGCTCTGTTACACTTTCTATTGGCGTGTTACCAATGTGCAGCTGAAGAGTTCTCTGCGAGTTTAGAGTGTGAAGTCTTTGCCTGGTTCCTATTAAGATAGTTTTTATTTTAGAAATGTTAATTTGCATGCGGTTTGCATGACTCCAGTTAACTACACTATTTGTTTCATGTTGCAAGGATAATTCTATCACATTACTATCAATAGCGTTTGTATATATTGTGCAGTCGTCTGCACATAGAACGCAGGACGACGACAGATATAAGGGGAGATCATTTATATAAATGACAAATAACAGAGGGCCAAGTATAGACCCCTGAGGTAATCCAATATTAATGGTAATGGCTTGAGATCAGGATTTGTTGTGTGATACTACTTGCTTTCTGTCTAATAAAAATGATTTTATTAATGTCACTATATTAAAGATTACTTTCATTGTTTCTAGTTTTTGATCCTGAGCTGCTATGTCCAGTCTCATTATGAAGTCTATTTTTAGGGGGGAGGGGGCTGAATGGTCTCGAGGTATGGTGTCCGCCTCGAGTGCTGGAGGTCCCGGGTTCAGGCCCCGGTGAGGACCGAGTTTTATTTTAAAAATCCACCTGGACTTCCAGTAATAAAATTCCCCTTGGTCTCTGGGTAGTGAGATCGGACGCCCGTGTGTATTGTTGTCTCTGGGTAGTGAGATCGGACGCCCGTGTGTATTGTTGTCTCTGGGTAGTGAGATCGGACGCCCGTGTGTATTGTTGTCTCTGGGTAGTGAGATCGGACGCCCGTGTGTATTGTTGTCTCTGGGTAGTGAGATCGGACGCCCGTGTGTATTGTTGTCTCTGGGTAGTGAGATCAGACGCCCGTGTGTATTGTTGTCTCTGGGTAGTGAGATCGGACGCCCGTGTGTATTGTTGTCTCTGGGTAGTGAGATCGGACGCCCGTGTGTATTGTTGTCTCTGGGTAGTGAGATCGGACGCCCGTGTGTATTGTTGTCTCTGGGTAGTGAGATCGGACGCCCGTGTGTATTGTTGTCTCTGGGTAGTGAGATCGGACGCCCGTGTGTATTGTTGTCTCTGGGTAGTGAGATCGGACGCCCGTGTGTATTGTTGTCTCTGGGTAGTGAGATCGGACGCCCGTGTGTATTGTTGTCTCTGGGTAGTAAGATCAGACGCCCGTGTGTATTGTTGTCTCTGGGTAGTGAGATCGGACGCCCGTGTGTATTGTTGTCTCTGGGTAGTGAGATCGGACGCCCGTGTGTATTGTTGTCTCTGGGTAGTGAGATCGGACGCCCGTGTGTATTGTTGTCTCTGGGTAGTGAGATCGGACGCCCGTGTGTATTGTTGTCTCTGGGTAGTGAGATCGGACGCCCGTGTGTATTGTTGTCTCTGGGTAGTGAGATCGGACGCCCGTGTGTATTGTTGTCTCTGGGTAGTGAGATCGGACGCCCGTGTGTATTGTTGTCTCTGGGTAGTGAGATCGGACGCCCGTGTGTATTGTTGTCTCTGGGTAGTGAGATCGGACGCCCGTGTGTATTGTTGTCTCTGGGTAGTGAGATCGGACGCCCGTGTGTATTGTTGTCTCTGGGTAGTGAGATCGGACGCCCGTGTGTATTGTTGTCTCTGGGTAGTGAGATCGGACGCCCGTGTGTATTGTTGTCTCTGGGTAGTGAGATCGGACGCCCGTGTGTATTGTTGTCTCTGGGTAGTGAGATCGGACGCCCGTGTGTATTGTTGTCTCTGGGTAGTGAGATCGGACGCCCGTGTGTATTGTTGTCTCTGGGTAGTGAGATCGGACGCCCGTGTGTATTGTTGTCTCTGGGTAGTGAGATCGGACGCCCGTGTGTATTGTTGTCTCTGGGTAGTGAGATCGGACGCCCGTGTGTATTGTTGTCTCTGGGTAGTGAGATCGGACGCCCGTGTGTATTGTTGTCTCTGGGTAGTGAGATCGGACGCCCGTGTGTATTGTTGTCTCTGGGTAGTGAGATCGGACGCCCGTGTGTATTGTTGTCTCTGGGTAGTGAGATCGGACGCCCGTGTGTATTGTTGCACACGTAAAAAATCCCTTGGCAGTTGGAAATCGAAAAAGAGTAGCCTAACGGCGCTGCCCGGGCAAAATTTCGAGTTAAAAATCTACCCAAAGTATTTCAGGATCCTCGCCGATGCAACGGAGTTCGTGCATTGAGCTGAGTTTCTCCAGACTCAGGTTTGAGTTAGGAGGAAAACGGAGCACTTATGGGTTAAACCGTGTGCCGTGATGTTGATCCAACGACTAAAATAGACTAAATTAAACTAAACTATGAAGTCTTTTGAACTCTTCCAAGCGTCATTTGTAATGGAGCAGAGGTATTCAAAGTCTGTGACATTATGTGTAAGATTTTTTATTACAATTTCTGTCTAGTTGTCCAACGGTTGTGGACAAACCTGCAGTACTGTCTTACTTCCTTGTGCACCTCGCGCCAGTGGGATGTTCCACCAACTTCTCTGACAGCTGCTTATTGTCGGATGTTTCATCAACTTCTCTGACAGCTGCATTGTTGGATGTTTCATCAACTTCTCTGACAGCTGCTTATTGTCGGATGTTTCATCAACTTTTCTGACAGCTGCTTATTGTCGGATATTTCATCCACTTCTCTGATAGCTGGTTATTGTTGGATGTTTCATCAACTTCTCTGACAGCAGCTTATTGTTGGATGTTTCATCAACTTCTCTGACAGCTGCTTATTGTCGGATATTTCATCCACTTCTCTGATAGCTGGTTATTGTTGGATGTTTCATCAACTTCTCTGACAGCAGCTTATTGTTGGATGTTTCATCAACTTCTCTGACAGCTGGTTATTGTCGGATATTTCATCCACTTCTCTGATAGCTGGTTATTGTCGGATGTTTCATCATCTTCTCTGATATCTGGTTATTGTCGGATGTTACATCAACTTCTCTGATATCTGGTTATTGTCGGATGTTACATCAACTTCTCTGATATCTGGTTATTGTCGGATGTTACATCAACTTCTCTGATATCTGGTTATTGTCGGATGTTACATCAACATCTCCGATATCTGGTTATTGTCGGATGTTACATCAACTTCTCTGATATCTGGTTATTGTCGGATGTTACATCAACTTCTCTGATATCTGGTTATTGTCGGATGTTACATCAACTTCTCTGATATCTGGTTATTGTCGGATGTTACATCAACTTCTCTGACAACTGTTTATTAATCGTGATGCAATGTTTTGCCGGTGCTGTTGGAAAAGAGGTTACGGACGCCATTCGTAATACCCAATACCGCGTTCGAAACACAGCAGCGGGCGATGAGTTCCCGTTGTTCAGAAAGCAATGGCAAACTATTGAACGTAAACTTGCCCAAGAATCAAGAACAGCCAAAAGAAATGCTAGAATTGACTGCTAGGTCCTGTAAAAGATATGCAACAACTTTTTGTTGTTTATAAGATCGATATTGAAATGACAGCATTGTCCACAGAGATGTCTCATCATGGAGATGTCTGGAGCCTACACGTACAGTAAAGGGTCCTATTGTTACGCCTTAAGGCACATTGTTGCACCCATATGTTTATAGACTTAGACACGCCGTGGGGTATGCGGTCAGCATCAGAACGGCCGCCTTTACTTGCCCAGACATCTCCTAGTACACCTTTATAGCTGTATAGACCTGGCTGATATTGAAAACTCGAGTCTGCCCAGATGCGGATTCAATCCCCGACAGCCGGGCTGGCTTATGAGGGTCTGGCCACTGAGCTACTGTGGGCTGGAATTATAGATACTATTTTATAGACACGTCGCCTCGGTGGGGATTCGATAACACCACCAAGCGTCCAAACCATGAATTGACCAGGAACGTATGTCGCACTTTTAATATTTTATCCAACTCACAGAGACATATTTATTTAAGTGTAGAGGTTGATTGATTGATTGATTGATTTAGGAACCGACATAAAAGCATTCGGGACATTCCCATAAGCTCTCCGTCCCCATCCTCAGCAGCCAGCTAGGATGGGGCGGAGCTTATTATTTATTTAAGTGTTTATATTATTATACTAATTACTTATTTAAGTGTAGAGGTGTACTTATTTAAGTGTGGTGGTGTACTTATATAAATGTGGTTGTGTACTTATTTAAGTGTATTGGTGTACTTATTTAAGTGTATTGGTGTACTTATTTAAGTGTAGTGTTGTACTTATTTAAGTGTGGTGTTGTACTTATTTAAGTGTAGTGTTGTACTTATTTAAGTGTGGTGTTGTACTTATTTAAGTGTAGTGGTGTACTTATTTAAGTGTGGTGTTGTACTTATTTAAGTGTAGTGGTGTACTTAATTAAGTGTAGTGTTGTACTTATTTAAGTGTGGTGGTGTACTTATTTGAGTGTAGTGGTGTACTTATTTAAGTGTATTTTTGTACTTATTTAAGTGTAGTGTTGTACTTATTTAAGTGTGGTGTTGTACTTATTTAAGTGTAGTGGTGTACTTATTTAAGTGTGGTGGTGTACTTATTTAATTGTAGTGGCGTACTTATTTAAGTGTAGAGGTGTACTTATTTAAGTGTAGTGGTGTGCTTATTTAAGTGTGGTGTTGTACTTATTTAAGTGTAGAGGTGTATTTATTTAAGTGTAAAGGTGTACTTATTTGAGTGTAGAGGTGTACTTATTTAAGTGTGGTGTTGTACTTATTTAAGTGTGGTGTTGTACTTATTTAAGTGTAGTGGTGTACTTATTTAAGAGTGGTGATGTATTTATTTAAGTGTATTTTTGTACTTATTTAAGTGTAGAGGTGTACTTAATTAAGTGTGGTGGTATACTTATTTAAGTGTAGAGGTGTACTTATTTAAGTGTAGAGGTGTACTTATTTAAGTGTAGTGTTGTACTTATTTAAGTGTAGAGGTGTACTTATTTAAGTGTAGAGGTGTACGTATTTAAGTGTAGTGGTGTACTTATTTAAGTGTAGTGGTGTACTTATTTAAGTGTAGTGTTGTACTTATTTAAGTGTAGAGGTGTACTTATTTAAGTGTAGTGTTGTACTTATTTAAGTGTGGTGATGTAGTTATTTAAGTGTATTTTTGTACTTATTTAAGTGTAGAGGTGTACTTATTTAAGTGTCGTGGTGTACTTATTTAAGTGTAGTGGTGTACTTATTTAAGTGTAGAGGTGTACTTATTTAAATGTAGAAGTGTACTTATTTAAATGTAGAAGTGTACTTATTTAAGTGTAGATTTAAGTGTAGAGGTGTACTTATTTAAGTGTAATGGTGTACTTATTTAAGTGTAGTGGTGTACTTATTTAAGTGTAGAGGTGTACTTATTGAAATGTAGAAGTATACTTATGTAAGTGTAGAGGTGTACTTATTTAAATGTAGAAGTGTACTTATTTAAGTGTAGAGGTGTACTTATTTAAGTGTAGTGGTGTACTTATTTAAGTGTAGTGGTGTTCTTATTTAAGTGTAGAGGTGTACTTATTTAATTGTAGACGTATACTTATTTAAGTGTAGTTGTGTACTTATTTAAGTGTAGAGGTGTACTTATTTAAGTGGAGAGTTGTACTTATTTAAGTGTAGTGGTGTACTTATTTAATTTTGGTGTTGTACTTATTAAGTGTAGAGGTGTACTTATTTAAGAGTGATTGTCAACAACTCATGTGTAAGGCATCATCAGATTACTTCTCCCACACCACACAAGAAACTTGCAAGTCGGTTGAGAGGAAATAAATGGTACATTTTATTGCCGTTGGCTCTTTACAAGTACATAACAGTCGCTATCAAACCACACACAAAGCCACAGAATTGCCTATCACTAGTTTCCTAAACTCTAATGCTATCTCTATCTATTTGGTTACACAAAACTCCTATCAACACTAAAACGAGGTGCTCGCTACAAAGTCAGTCCCCAGTCTGACTTTCTTACTCGCGTGGCTACACAGCACGCGGAAGGACCTTGAGGTGTCCTTCGGCTTTTTGCGTGCCGTTACACCTGGCACGCTTACATTAGCTGTCTCTTGTTGAGTGGCAATCGTGGCTATCACGTAGGCGTGATCCTGTCGTTACCAGAGTGCTAACTGTCTGGTCAACGTCTCCGTGTCTCATGAGAGAACTAGTTAATAGCCCCCCATTCTATCACCTACCCTGCCCTGATATCGGGGCACTGTATCACCTCTAATCTATTTGAGGTTGACCACTATTCCCGGTGGTCTTCTATCTTGAGAAGACCTCCGGCTTTTATCTTTCAGTCTTTGACAGTGATGGTGCACTTATTTAAGTGTAGAGGTGTACTTATGTAAGTATAGAGGTGTACTTATTTAAGAGTGGTGGTGTACTTATTTAAGTGTAGAGGTGTACTTATTTAAGTATAGAGGTGTACTCATTTAAGAGTGGTAGTGTACTTATTTAAGTGTAGAGGTGTACTTATTTAAGTATAGAGGTGTACTTATTTAAGAGTGGTGGTGTACTTATTTAAGTGTAGAGGTGTACTTATTTAAGTATAGAGGTGTATTCATTTAAGAGTGGTAGTGTACTTATTTAAGTGTAGAGGTGTACTTATTTAAGTGTGATGTTGTACTTATTTAAGTGTGATGGTGTACTTAACTAAGTGTAGTGGTATACTTATTTAACTGTGGTGTATTTATTTAAGTGTATAGGTGTAATTATTTAAGTGTAGAGGTGTACTTATTTAAGTGTAGTGTTGTACTCATTTAAGTGTGGTGTTGTACTTATTTAAGTGTTGTGTTGTACTTATTTAAGTGTATAGGTGTACTTATTTAAGTGTGGTGCTGTACTTATTTAAGTGTGGTGTTGTACTTATTTAAGTGTAGTGGTGTACTTATTTAAGTGTGGTGCTGTACTTATTTAAGTGTGGTGTTGTACGTATTTAAGTGTAGTTGTGTAGTTATTTAAGTGTAGAAGTGTACTTATTTAAGTGTAGTGGTGTACTTATTTGATTGTAGTGGCGTACTTAATTAAGTGTAGTGTTGTACTTATTTAGGTGTAGAGGTGTACTTATTTAAGTGTAGAGGTGTACTTATTTAAGTGTGGTGCTGTATTTATTTAAGTGTAGAGGTGTACTTATTTAAGTGTGGTGCTGTACTTATTTAAGTGTGGTGTTGTACTTATTTAAGTGTAGAGGTGTACTTGTTTAAGTGTAGTTTTGTACTTATTTAAGTGTAGAGGTGTACTTATTTAAGTGTAGAGGTGTACTTATTTAAGTGTAGAGGTGTACTTATTTAAGTGTAGAGGTGTACTTATTTAAGTGTATTGGTGAACTTATTTAAGTGTAGAGGTGTACTTATTTAAGTGTAGAGGTGTACTTATTTAAGTGTAGACGTGTACTTATTTAAGTGTAGTGGTGTACTTATTTAAGTCTAGAGGTATACTTATTTATGTGTAGAGGTGTACTTATTTAAGTGTAAATGTGTACTTATTTAAGTTTAGTGTTGTACTTATTTAAGTGTAGATGTGTACTTATTTAAGTGTAGTGGTGTACTTATTTAAGTGTAGAGGTGTACTTATTTAAGTGTAGCGGTGTACTTATTTATGTGTAGTGGTGTACTTATTTAAGTGTGGTGGTGTACTTATTTAAGTGTAGAGGTGTAATTATTTAAGAATGGTGGTGTACTTATTTAAGTGTTGTTGTGTACTTATTTAAGTGTTGTGTTGTACTTATTTAAGTGTAGAGGTGTACTTGTTTAAGTGTAGTTTTGTACTTATTTAAGTGTAGAGGTGTAGTTATTTAAGTGTGCTGCTGTACTTATTTAAGTGTAGTGTTGTACTTATTTAAGTGTAGAGGTGTACTTGTTTAAGTGTAGTTTTGTACTTATTTAAGTGTATTGGTGTACTTATTTAAGTGTAGTGGTGTACTTATTTTAACGTCAGGTCTTAGTCAGATATGACTGAGCTACCGTATAACAGTAGACGGTACTACCTGGTTTCTGTTAGCGCCGAACGTTGGGCGGCGCTTACCAAACCCGACACCCCACATTGTGCCAACGGCTTCGGGCGGAAGAGCGCAATTGGGAGGGTACAAGCCTTACCCTGGTGCGAGGAAATGCAAGCTAAAGACAAAATTGTCATGGCAGGGCAGACCAGGCCCTAAGCCTTGGTTGGCGACTGGTCTAGGATCGAAGCTCCGACAGGCGGACAGTTAGAGCATTGCTTATTTAAGTGTAGTGGTGTACTTATTTAAGTGTAGAGGTGTACTTATTCAAATGTAGAAGTGTACTTATTTAAATGTAGAAGTGTAATTATTTAAGTGTAGAGGTGTACTTATTTGAGTGTAGTGGTGTACTTATTTAAGTTTGGTGTTGTACTTATTTGAGTGTAGTGGTGTACTTATTTAAGTTTGGTGTTGTACTTATTTAAGTGTAGAGGTGTACTTATTTAAGAGCGGTGGTGCACTTATTTAAGTGTAGAGATGTACTTATTTAAGTATAGAGGTGTACTTATTTAAGAGTGGTGGTGTAATTATGTAAGTGTAGAGGTGTACTTATTTAAGTATAGAGGTGTACTCATTTAAGAGTGGTGGTGTACTTATTTAAGTGTAGAGGTGTACTTATATAAGTGTAGTGTTGTACTTATTTAAGTGTGGTTGTGTACTTATTTAAGTGTAGTTGTATACTTATTTAAGTGTGGTGGTGTACTTATTTAAGTGTATAGGTGTAATTATTTAAGTGTATAGGTGTAATTATTTAAGTGTAGAGGTGTACTTATTTAAGTGTAGAGGTATACTTATGTAAGTGTGGTGGTGTACTTATTTAAGTGTAGTTGTATACTTATTTAAGTGTTTTGGTGTACTTATATAAGTGTAGTGTTGTACTTATTTAAGTGTGGTTGTGTACTTATTTAAGTGTAGTGTTGTACTCATTTAAGTGTGGTGTTGTATGTATTTAAGTGTTGTATTGTACTTATTTAAGTGTATAGGTGTACTTATTTAACTGTGGTGCTGTACTTATTTAAGTGTGGTGTTGTACTTATTTAATTGTAGTGGTGTACTTATTTAAGTGTGGTGCTGTACTTATTTAAGTGTGGTGTTGTACTTATTTAACTGTAGTGGTGTACTTCTTTAATTGTAGTGGCGTACTTATTTAAGTGTAGTGTTGTACTTATTTAAGTGTAGAGGTGTAGTTATTTAATTGTAGTGGCGTACTTATTTAAGTGTAGTGTTGTACTTATTTAAGTGTAGAGGTGTACTTATTTAAGTGTAGAGGTGTACTTATTTAAGTGTAGAGGTGTACTTATTTAAGTGTAGAGGTGTACTTATTTAAGTGTAGAGGTGTAGTTATTTAAGTGTAGAAGTGTACTTATTTAAGTGTGGTAGTGTACTTATTTAAGTGTGGTAGTGTACTTATTTAAGTGTAGTGGTGTAGTTATTTAAATGTAGTGTTGTACTTATTTAAGTGTAGAGGTGTACTTATTTAAGTGTAGAGGTGTACTTATTTAAGTGTAGAGGTGTACTTATTTAAGTGTAGAGGTGTAGTTTTTTAAGTGTAGAAGTGTACTTATTTAAGTGTGGTAGTGTACTTATTTAAGTGTGGTAGTGTACTTATTTAAGTGTAGAGGTGTACTTATTTAAGTGTAGTGTTGTACTTATTTAAGTGTAGAGGTGTAGTTATTTAAGTGTAGAAGTGTACTTATTTAAGTGTGGTAGTGTACTTATTTAAGTGTGGTAGTGTACTTATTTAAGTGTAGTGGTGTACTTATTTAAATGTAGTGTTGTACTTATTTAAGTGTAGAGGTGTAGTTATTTAAGTGTGGTGTTGTACTTATTTAAGTGTAGAGGTGTAGTTATTTAATTGTAATGGCGTACTTATTTAAGTGTAGAGGTGTACTTATTTAAGTGTAGAGGTGTAGTTATTTAAGTGTAGTGGTGTACTTATTTAATTGTAGTGGCGTACTTATTTAAGTGTAGAGGTGTACTTATTTAAGTGTAGAGGTGTAGTTATTTAAGTGTAGTGGTGTACTTATTTAATTGTAATGGCGTACTTATTTAAGTGTAGTGGTGTACTTATTTAATTGTAGTGGCGTACTTATTTAAGTGTAGAGGTGTACTTATTTAAGTGTAGAGGTGTAGTTATTTAAGTGTAGAAGTGTACTTATTTAAGTGTAGAGGTGTAGTTATTTAAGTGTAGAAGTGTACTTATTTAAGTGTAGAGGTGTAGTTATTTAAGTGTAGAAGTGTACTTATTTAAGTGTGGTAGTGTACTTATTTTAGTGTGGTAGTGTACTTATTTAAGTGTAGTGGTGTAGTTATTTAAATGTAGTGATGTACTTATTTAAGTGTAGTGGTGTACTTAATTAATTGTAGTGGCGTGCTTATTTAAGTGTAGTGTTGTACTTATTTAAGTGTAGAGGTGTACTTATTTAAGTGTAGAGGTGTACTTATTTAAGTGTAGAGGTGTACTTATTTAATTGTAGTGGCGTGCTTATTTAAGTGTAGTGTCGTACTTATTTAAGTGTAGAGGTGTACTTGTTTAAGTGTAGTTTTGTACTTATTTAAGTGTAGAGTTGTACTTATTTAAGTGTGGTGCTGTACTTATTTAAGTGTGGTGTTGTACTTATTTAAGTGTAGAGGTGTACTTGTTTAAGTGTAGTTTTGTACTTATTTAAATGTAGAGGTGTACTTATTTAAGTTTAAAGGTGTACTTATTTAAGTGTAGAGGTGTACTTATTTAAATATAGTGGTGTACTTATTTAAGTGTATTGGTGTACTTATTTAAGTGTAGCGATGTATTTATTTAAATGTAGAGGTGTACTTATTTAAGTGTAGAGGTGTACTTATTTAAGTGTAGTGGTGTACTTATTTAAATGTAGAGGTGTACTTATTTAAGTGTAGTGGTGTACTCATTTAAATGTAGAGGTGTACTTATTTAAATGTAGAGGTGTACTTATTTAAGTGTAGTGGTGTACTTATTTAAGTGTAGTGGTGTACTCATTTAAGTGTAGAGGTGTACTTATTTAAGTGTAGAGGTGTACTTATTTAAGGGTAGAGGTGTACTTATTTAAGTGTATTGGTGTACTTATTTAAATGTAGAGGTGTACTTATTTAAGTGTAGTGGTGTACTCATTTAACTGTAGAGGTGTACTTATTTAAGTGTAGAGGTGTACTTATTTAAGTGTAGAGGTGTACTTATTTAAGTGTATTGGTGTACTTATTTAAATGTAGAGGTGTACTTATTTAAGTGTAGTGGTGTACTTATTTAAGTGTAGTGGTGTACATATTTAAGTGTAGTGGTGTACATATTTAAGTGTAGTAGTGTACTCATTTAAGTCTAGAGGTATACTTATTTAAGTGTAGAGGTGTACTTATTTAAGTGTAGATGTGTACTTATTTAAGTGTAGTGTTGTACTTATTTAAGTGTAGATGTGTACTTATTTAAGTGTAGTGGTGTACTTATTTAAGTGTAGAGGTGTACTTATTTACGTGTAGCGGTGTACTTATTTATGTATAGTGGTGTACTTATTTAAGTGTGGTGTTGTACTTATTTAAGTGTAGAGGTGTAATTATTTAAGAGTGGCGGTGTACTTATTTAAGTGTCGTTGTGTACTTATTTAAGTGTCGTGTTGTACTTATTTAAGTGTAGAGGTGTACTTGTTTAAGTGTAGATGTGTACTTATTTAAGTGTTGTGTTGTTCTTATTTAGTGTAGATGTGTACTTATTTAAGTGTAGAGGTGTACTTGTTTAAGTGTAGTTTTGTACTTATTTAAGTGTAGAGGTGTACTTATTTAAGTGTGCTGCTGTACTTATTTAAGTGTAGTGTTGTACTTATTTAAGTGTAGAGGTGTACTTGTTTAAGTGTAGTTTTGTACTTATTTAAGTGTATTGGTGTACTTATTTAAGTGTAGTGGTGTACTTATTTTAACGTCAGGTCTTAGTCAGATATGACTGAGCTACCGTATAACAGTAGACGGTACTACCTGGTTTCTGTTAGCGCCGAACGTTGGGCGGCGCTTACCAAACCCGACACCCCACATTGTGCCAACGGCTTCGGGCGGAAGAGCGCAATTGGGAGGGTACAAGCCTTACCCTGGTGCGAGGAAATGCAAGCTAAAGACAAAATTGTCATGGCAGGGCAGACCAGGCCCTAAGCCTTGGTTGGCGACTGGTCTAGGATCGAAGCTCCGACAGGCGGACAGTTAGAGCATTGCTTATTTAAGTGTAGTGGTGTACTTATTTAAGTGTAGAGGTGTACTTATTCAAATGTAGAAGTGTACTTATTTAAATGTAGAAGTGTAATTATTTAAGTGTAGAGGTGTACTTATTTGAGTGTAGTGGTGTACTTATTTAAGTTTGGTGTTGTACTTATTTGAGTGTAGTGGTGTACTTATTTAAGTTTGGTGTTGTACTTATTTAAGTGTAGAGGTGTACTTATTTAAGAGCGGTGGTGCACTTATTTAAGTGTAGAGATGTACTTATTTAAGTATAGAGGTGTACTTATTTAAGAGTGGTGGTGTAATTATGTAAGTGTAGAGGTGTACTTATTTAAGTATAGAGGTGTACTCATTTAAGAGTGGTGGTGTACTTATTTAAGTGTAGAGGTGTACTTATATAAGTGTAGTGTTGTACTTATTTAAGTGTGGTTGTGTACTTATTTAAGTGTAGTTGTATACTTATTTAAGTGTGGTGGTGTACTTATTTAAGTGTATAGGTGTAATTATTTAAGTGTATAGGTGTAATTATTTAAGTGTAGAGGTGTACTTATTTAAGTGTAGAGGTATACTTATGTAAGTGTGGTGGTGTACTTATTTAAGTGTAGTTGTATACTTATTTAAGTGTGGTGGTGTACTTATATAAGTGTAGTGTTGTACTTATTTAAGTGTGGTTGTGTACTTATTTAAGTGTAGTGTTGTACTCATTTAAGTGTGGTGTTGTATGTATTTAAGTGTTGTATTGTACTTATTTAAGTGTATAGGTGTACTTATTTAACTGTGGTGCTGTACTTATTTAAGTGTGGTGTTGTACTTATTTAATTGTAGTGGTGTACTTATTTAAGTGTGGTGCTGTACTTATTTAAGTGTGGTGTTGTACTTATTTAACTGTAGTGGTGTACTTATTTAATTGTAGTGGCGTACTTATTTAAGTGTAGTGTTGTACTTATTTAAGTGTAGAGGTGTAGTTATTTAATTGTAGTGGCGTACTTATTTAAGTGTAGTGTTGTACTTATTTAAGTGTAGAGGTGTACTTATTTAAGTGTAGAGGTGTAGTTATTTAAGTGTAGTGTTGTACTTATTTAAGTGTAGAGGTGTACTTATTTAAGTGTAGAGGTGTACTTATTTAAGTGTAGAGGTGTACTTATTTAAGTGTAGAGGTGTACTTATTTAAGTGTAGAGGTGTAGTTATTTAAGTGTAGAAGTGTACTTATTTAAGTGTGGTAGTGTACTTATTTAAGTGTGGTAGTGTACTTATTTAAGTGTAGTGGTGTAGTTATTTAAATGTAGTGTTGTACTTATTTAAGTGTAGAGGTGTACTTATTTAAGTGTAGAGGTGTACTTATTTAAGTGTAGAGGTGTACTTATTTAAGTGTAGAGGTGTAGTTATTTAAGTGTAGAAGTGTACTTATTTAAGTGTGGTAGTGTACTTATTTAAGTGTGGTAGTGTACTTATTTAAGTGTAGAGGTGTACTTATTTAAGTGTAGTGTTGTACTTATTTAAGTGTAGAGGTGTAGTTATTTAAGTGTAGGAGTGTACTTATTTAAGTGTGGTAGTGTACTTATTTAAGTGTGGTAGTGTACTTATTTAAGTGTAGTGGTGTACTTATTTAAATGTAGTGTTGTACTTATTTAAGTGTAGAGGTGTAGTTATTTAAGTGTGGTGTTGTACTTATTTAAGTGTAGTGGTGTACTTATTTAAATGTAGTGTTGTACTTATTTAAGTGTAGAGGTGTAGTTATTTAAGTGTAGTGTTGTACTTATTTAAGTGTAGTGGTGTACTTATTTAAATGTAGTGTTGTACTTATTTAAGTGTAGAGGTGTAGTTATTTAATTGTAATGGCGTACTTATCTAAGTGTAGAGGTGTACTTATTTAAGTGTAGAGGTGTAGTTATTTAAGTGTAGTGGTGTACTTATTTAATTGTAGTGGCGTACTTATTTAAGTGTAGAGGTGTACTTATTTAAGTGTAGAGGTGTAGTTATTTAAGTGTAGTGGTGTACTTATTTAATTGTAATGGCGTACTTATTTAAGTGTAGTGGTGTACTTATTTAATTGTAGTGGCGTACTTATTTAAGTGTAGAGGTGTACTTATTTAAGTGTAGAGGTGTAGTTATTTAAGTGTAGAAGTGTACTTATTTAAGTGTAGAGGTGTAGTTATTTAAGTGTAGAAGTGTACTTATTTAAGTGTAGAGGTGTAGTTATTTAAGTGTAGAAGTGTACTTATTTAAGTGGGGTAGTGTACTTATTTAAGTGTGGTAGTGTACTTATTTAAGTGTAGTGGTGTAGTTATTTAAATGTAGTGATGTACTTATTTAAGTGTAGTGGTGTACTTAATTAATTGTAGTGGCGTGCTTATTTAAGTGTAGTGTTGTACTTATTTAAGTGTAGAGGTGTACTTATTTAAGTGTAGAGGTGTACTTATTTAAGTGTAGAGGTGTACTTATTTAATTGTAGTGGCGTGCTTATTTAAGTGTAGTGTTGTACTTATTTAAGTGTAGAGGTTTACTTGTTTAAGAGTAGAGGTGTACTTATTTAAGTGTGGTGGTGTACTTATTTAATTGTAGTGTCGTACTTATTTAAGTGTAGAGGTGTACTTGTTTAAGTGTAGTTTTGTACTTATTTAAGTGTAGAGTTGTACTTATTTAAGTGTGGTGCTGTACTTATTTAAGTGTGGTGTTGTACTTATTTAAGTGTAGAGGTGTACTTGTTTAAGTGTAGTTTTGTACTTATTTAAATGTAGAGGTGTACTTATTTAAGTGTAAAGGTGTACTTATTTAAGTGTAGAGGTGTACTTATTTAAATATAGTGGTGTACTTATTTAAGTGTATTGGTGTACTTATTTAAGTGTAGCGATGTATTTATTTAAATGTAGAGGTGTACTTATTTAAGTGTAGAGGTGTACTTATTTAAGTGTAGTGGTGTACTTATTTAAATGTAGAGGTGTACTTATTTAAGTGTAGTGGTATACTCATTTAAATGTAGAGGTGTACTTATTTAAATGTAGAGGTGTACTTATTTAAGTGTAGTGGTGTACTTATTTAAGTGTAGTGGTGTACTCATTTAAGTGTAGAGGTGTACTTATTTAAGTGTAGAGGTGTACTTATTTAAGGGTAGAGGTGTACTTATTTAAGTGTATTGGTGTACTTATTTAAATGTAGAGGTGTACTTATTTAAGTGTAGTGGTGTACTCATTTAACTGTAGAGGTGTACTTATTTAAGTGTAGAGGTGTACTTATTTAAGTGTAGAGGTGTACTTATTTAAGTGTATTGGTGTACTTATTTAAATGTAGAGGTGTACTTATTTAAGTGTAGTGGTGTACTTATTTAAGTGTAGTGGTGTACATATTTAAGTGTAGTGGTGTACATATTTAAGTGTAGTAGTGTACTCATTTAAGTCTAGAGGTATACTTATTTAAGTGTAGAGGTGTACTTATTTAAGTGTAGATGTGTACTTATTTAAGTGTAGTGTTGTACTTATTTAAGTGTAGATGTGTACTTATTTAAGTGTAGTGGTGTACTTATTTAAGTGTAGAGGTGTACTTATTTAAGTGTAGCGGTGTACTTATTTATGTATAGTGGTGTACTTATTTAAGTGTGGTGTTGTACTTATTTAAGTGTAGAGGTGTAATTATTTAAGAGTGGCGGTGTACTTATTTAAGTGTCGTTGTGTACTTATTTAAGTGTCGTGTTGTACTTATTTAAGTGTAGAGGTGTACTTGTTTAAGTGTAGATGTGTACTTATTTAAGTGTTGTGTTGTTCTTATTTAGTGTAGATGTGTACTTATTTAAGTGTAGAGGTGTACTTATTTAAGTGTGGTGCTGTACTTATTTAAGTGTGGTGTTGTACTTATTTAAGTGTAGATGTGTACTTGTTTAAGTGTAGTTTTGTACTTATTTAAGTGTATTAATGTACTTATTTAAGTGTAGAGGTGTACTTATTTAAGTGTAGAGGTGTACTTATTTATGTGTAGTTGTGTACTTATTTAAGGCGTTGGTGTATCAGAGCGTCGCCATGATCTCGATTCTCCGTGGTCGCATCATTTAAGGAAGTGACATTTTCAGATGAGTTTTCCGAAAGTACAAATAGATATAAAGTTAACCTGATCACATCTTCAAGTGAGTGCCATTCTCGGGTGTTTATTAAGAAAGTACACACTATTGGCGCCTCGCCGTCTTGATGGACGATAGTTTGTTGCATTGTGCTTCGAAAAGACATAATAACCACAACTCACGGCAGTAGCGAATGTGACTGATCAGACAGCCCAATAAGCGTGGTAGATGTCTGTGCACAATGGATACATGTGAACACATAGTCATTTCCACCATCACGCACCATCTGACATCTCACACGCTCTGTGTGTGTGACCTTTCTGCAGTTATTTTCTCCCCTGTCATTATGCTATTTCTGACCTGTTCCCTCCATATAACACGATCAGCGGCGAGTTACTCCAAAGGTGCAGTAGCAATGCCTGTATCAGTCACACACATCTTTGTACCGTGATAGAGGCCGACCCGGAGATATTTCACCAATCTGTAATTTACCAACATAGATGTCCCTTGGTATTTTACCATCATCCATCTCCCTAATGTGTTGTATCCATCTAAGCCTACGAAGACTGAGCTTGGAACAAACCGTCACACCACTCGATCTTTCCAATATTTCGTTATTGGTACTATTGGTGTTGGAACTCTTCGCTGGCTGCTGAGGATGGGGACTGAGCGCTTATGGGAATGCCCCGAATGCTGTGATGGCTGTTCCTAAATCAGTCAATCGATCTATTTCGTTATTTGTGATTTTATCTTGCCACTTAATACCAAGAATTCTTCGCAGACACCGCATATGAAAGCTGTTTAAACGTTTCTCTTGGTGTGAGTAAGTTGTCCAGGCTTCCCTGCCATAAAGAGAGTAATAATGACACGGCTAGACAGACCAGGACTTTAAGAAGAAGAAGAAGAAGAAGAAGAAGAAGAAGAAGAAGAAGAAGAAGAAGAAGAAGAAGAAGAAGAAGAAGAAGAAGAAGAAGAAGAAGAAGAAGAAGAAGAAGAAGAAGAAGAAGAAGAAGAAGAAGAAGAAGAAGAAGAAGAAGAAGAAGAAGAAGAAGAAGAAGAAGAAGAAGAAGAAGAAGAAGAAGAAGAGGAAGAAGAAGAGGAAGAAGAAGAAGAAGAAGAGGAAGAAGAAGAAGAAGAAGAAGAGGAAGAAGAAGAGGAAGAAGAAGAAGAAGAAGAAGAAGAAGAGGAAGAAGAAGAAGAAGAAGAAGAAGAAGAAGAAGAAGAAGAAGAAGAAGAAGAAGAAGAAGAAGAAGAAGAAGAAGAAGAAGAAGAAGAAGAAGAAGAAGAAGAAGAAGAAGAAGAAGAAGAAGAAGAAGAAGAAGAAGAAGAAGAAGAAGAAGAAGAAGAAGAAGAAGAAGAAGAAGAAGAAGAAGAAGAAGAAGAAGAAGAAGAAGAAGAAGAAGAAGAAGAAAGAAGAAGAAGAAGAAGAAGAAGAAGAAGAAGAAGAAGAAGAAGAAGAAGAAGAAGAAGAAGAAGAAGAAGAAGAAGAAGAAGAAGAAGAAGAAGAAGAAGAAGAAGAAGAAGAAGAAGAAGAAGAAGAAGAAGAAGAAGAAGAAGAAGAAGAAGAAGGAGAAGGAGAAGAAGAAGAAGAAGAAGAAGAAAGAAGAAGAAGAAGAAGAAGAAGAAGAAGAAGAAGAAGAAGAAGAAGAAGAAGAAGAAGAAGAAGAAGAAGAAGAAGAAGAAGAAGAAGAAGAAGAAGAAGAAGAAGAAGAAGAAGAAGAAGAAGAAGAAGAAGAAGAAGAAGAAGAAGAAGAAGAAGAAGAAGAAGAAGAAGAAGAAGAAGAAGAAGAAGAAGAAGAAGAAGAAGAAGAAGAAGAAGAAGAAGAAGAAGAAGAAGAAGAAGAAGAAGAAAGTACATATATGCAGATAACCTGGTAAGTGATTGACATTTGTAGGCACGTATAAGTAAAGCACTGACAGATATAAAGATAAACAAACAATCACTTGTCATCATAAATCTGATGAGATTGTTTTATTGCCAAAGTTTCAAAGACGTTGTTCCGGTAAAGTTGGGTTCCATGTTTCCATTGAGGCTGTCCCCAGATAGCGGGGCTCCTTTGTGGGATTACTTTTTCAAGCCAAGAAATAGCTCTGAGGGAAAACACAAATACAAATATCATATTTTTCTCTCCTGCAATAGAACCATTCATCATAGTTACAGTAGAACCATTCAACATTGTTACAGTAGAGCCATTCAACATAATTGTTATGTTGTTTGTCCATCAAGAATGATGATGACCATTTATTTCATCCTGTGGGGTTGAAAGTATGGAGCCGTGAGTTCTAAGATGGCTGATAAGGCCTATTTTGGCTCGAAATGTTCTTTGACAATGTGGACAAAGAATGCTTGACGTTTCTGGAAGAGGGTTTTCTGCAGTGTTTTTTCTGTTCTGTCTTTTCTTCACAGCTCTTGCAGTCCTGGTTGCCTCACACGTGGCTGCACTCTTGCGTAATGATGCATGCCACGAATTTCGGTCTCTGGCTGCAGTCTCCCAGGTGTCATGATGAATTCCAAAAGCATTCAGTGAGATTTTCAGTGTCTTTAAAGCGTTTCCTCTTGGGAGCGTTTACCACAACGCAACTAGCCGTAAAAAATTCGTTTACGGAGCCTGTGATCTGGCATTCGAATCAAGTGATCAGCCCAGCGAATCTGATTCTTCATTAGTAGAGTCTGGATACTGGGCATGGACGCTTTTTCTAGGACTTCAGTGTCTGGGATCTTGTGTTGCCATTTAATCTTCAGTAACTTCCTAAGGCAGACTGTGTGGAAGTGGTTTAATTTCCTAGCGTGTCGCTGTTAAACAGTTCAGGTTTCACAAGCATATAGCAGTGTAGATAATACAACTGCTTTGTAGACTTTCAGCTTTATTTGCCGGCTTATTCCATTTCTGTCCCACACATTCGTGTACCGTATGCCAAAGGTCGCCCTGGCCTTAGAGATTCTTGCATTCACTTCATCATCAATTGTGGCAGCTTGTGACACAGTGCTGCCAAGATAGGTGATAGGTGAATGAGTACATATAATATTACCCAACACACTTCGTCCGATGTCAATGTGTAGTACCTTAATTGATCCAACAAGTGTGTAATGAGGACAACACATCTACAACATCAACCTTCGCTGTTTGTGGGTTTCTTCTTTTTGGTTCTCTTGCCTTGAAAACAAGCGTTATCCACACACGTGATCTACTTATAGTACATTGGACTGGTGTTTGCGTGTCGATTAACTTTCCATGTTACCAGTGTCCCTCACCATCAGGTTAAATTACTCCAAATTCTGAGGTACTTCTAATTTACGTCCCCACGTCAAGGACGAGAAGTCAACATTTTAGCCCAACATACCCATGCACGGGTTGAACCCGCCACCTCGGTATCAGCACATCGGAAATTTAAGAAGTTTAAGAACCAGCTCTCTCATTTTGCTCTATGTAAGACACATATAGCACACAGTTATAAGATTGTCATGAAAACGACCCATCTAGAACACTAATGGACACTATATGTAAGACAAATTGAGCATAATATGACAAGTTTGTAATGAAAACGACCGATCTAGAACACTAATGATCACTATATGTAAGACAAAGTGAGCATAATTTGACAAGTTTGTAATGAAAACGACAGATCTAGAACACGAATGATCACTATATGTAAGACACATTGAGCATAATATGACAAGTTTGTAACGATCACGACCAGTACAACAACAAACCAGGACAGTGATGTTCCTTGAGATACCACTCTCCCGCTTGTATTTGCTTGCTGGTCTCGTTTCTGATACATTCACAGCACTGAGGGCTGGGTACGATGATTGCTCTCGCACAGTTAATGGCGGCATGCACAGTTCTTTACGATGGACAAGATTTAAAGAGAAAATAAAATTCAAACTACAATTGTATAGTAATGTAAAATAGTTTCAAAACAATATATTCTCTTACTGAATGCAACACAGAAGTCACAAATAATATATCGCACGATTTATGATCGGACAGCTAGAGCATTGCGTTTGCTGTTCCAGTCGCCTTGGTGTTACCTTTCTTATGGAGTAAACTATGCAGAGAGAGAGAGAGAGAGAGAGAGAGAGAGAGAGAGAGAGAGAGAGAGAGAGAGAGAGAGAGAGAGAGAGCGAGAGAGAGATCATGCTGCATGAGCAACGAATGGTCTCTACAGTTCAATCCAGGATTTATGCTATGGAGAGATTATTATGCCTTTTCTGAAGCACAATGTTAACAAACTATTGCCTGTCAAGACGGCCAATTGCCAGTAGGGTACTAGAATTGTCTGGGTATATCGCTGCACCTCGTCACGTGTACACGGCACAGCTACAATGTTATAAAATCAGTACCGGACACTTTCGGAGTTTTATTGGAATTCCCTGGGAAGGAAAATAGCCGGGTGACGGAACTGTTCACTCACAAGCATTATGCAACCCATTCTAGGACCCTTGTACAGTCCTGAAGTGACAATATGTTTTAAGTATTTCAGCCAACATATAAGTCATTTATCCACTTCATATGATATGTATAATTCTGCAATATGCACCTGATGAAATGCAGCAAAATATGTCAGAAAATAAATCGCGCAAAATATTACACGTGTTTCTGAGTTTAAAACGGAGTTGTCTGTTTTGTAAATTGAAACAATATGTAACTAATTACAAATATTGCGTTTACAGGGTTCAGTGGTGCCAACACAGCAGCCTGGGTTGAAGCCCTACCAGAGGCAGAATTATCTTTATTGTGGACTTTGCAACATGCAGCGTGGGTTGATACAGTCCCACAGAAAGTAACCTACAGCCGTGGATCGATACAGTCCCACAGAATGTAAAATACAGCCGTGGATTGATACAGTCCCACAGAATGTAAAATACAGCCGTGGATTGATACAGTCCCACAGAATGTAAAATACAACCGTGGATTGATACAGTCCCACAGAATGTAAAATACAGCCGTGGATTGATACAGTCCCACAGAATGTAAAATACAACCGTGGATTGATACAGTCCCACAGAATGTAAAATACAGCCGTGGATTGATACAGTCCCACAGAATGTAAAATACAGCCGTGGATTGACACAGCCCCACAGAATATATCCAACAGCCCTGGATTGATACAGTCCCACAGAATGTAACCTACAACCGCAGATTGACACAGCCCCACAGAATGTATCCAACAGCCCTGGATTAACACAGCCCCGCAGAATGTATCCAACAGCCCTGGATTGACAGTCCCACAAAATGCAACCTACAGCCGTGGATTGACACAGCCCCACAGAATATATCCAACAGCCCTGGATTGACACAGCCCCGCAGAATGTATCCAACAGCCCTGGATTGACACAGTCCCACAGAATGGAACCTACAACGATTCGTATTGGCTTGTTCAAACATGACATCTTCATTAGTTTTCACTAGTTAATTATTAAGCTTCGCCTTGTTATCTTGTCTTTTATATCTGACAGACTGATGTTTTTACACCTTTTGATGTTATCTTCTCTATTATTTCGGGCAGATTTATGTTTGTCAATCTCTTGATGTTATATTCTCACTTGTATCTGACATCTTAACACACGACATTCTTATCAATACCATACTTGATGGGGACGTCACCTTCGCTAGGGGTGTGAGGCATAGTTATAAGTAAAACGATAACATCAAGAAATGAACAAACATCTGTCTGTCAGATCTATGTGTTCGCGCGCGCGCGCGTGTGTGTGTGTGTGTGTGTGTGTGTGTGTGTGTGTGTGTGTCAGAGGGTTTGCAACCATATGAAATATACAGGACACTTTTAGTTCATTATGAAGACAGTTGTGTGAGTTAGGGGATAGAGTGTGAATGGGTAGACAGATTTCAAAATGCAAGACAAAACGTCATTGATGAACCGCGCTCTGGGAGATGCGGGAATCCGTTGGGAAAGTTATTATGACCATCTTTTGGGATTTTAATAGCCATGTATTGGTGCATTTCCAGGAAATTCGTGAACTTGTGACTAGTGCTCGATACAGAGACACACTAGTGAACAAACTGAAGCCTGCGATAACCTTCAGAATGAAATGGAGTAATGTTGCTGTACAAAAATTCCCTCCCCCATACTGCTGCGTATCACGGAAATCGCAATCAATTTGGCCGTGTGGTAAGGTGGAGAAATCATCGCCCTTTGTTTGGTGTTTCTCGACGATTCTTCTTCTTCTTCTTCATCGTTCATCCGAAGTTTTTTTTTTTTCGGATGTGACTGCGTTGTACCTGTTTACAGCAGAGCTGCGTTCTTGCGCCGTTAGGCCGACACATCCGACTTCTGCAGGCATTTGTTGACCGGGTTAACCTTCCCGGTCTCGACGATTCCAGAAACCTAGGCGTGGTAAACAGAATTCAGATAGGCTGACGGCGCATGTGTTTGGCGCATGGGCAGTTAGTGAGCCCGGTAGACAAAGACATCAGTTGTATGCGGTCAGTGCTGACGATCAGACGCCTTTTTGCACAGTGTGTTTTCGTTATGGAGAGCTGGGGCTACCGATGTCTCAAGGTTGTTGAAGAGACCCGACGTCTAGTCCAGTTGAACTACAGCTGACACGTTGTACGGCCATCTGAAGGTATGTGTAACACATTTGTTTATTTAACGCGGTGTCGGTACTCGGTGACCCGATAGCGCTATGCAGTGTGTACTAAACGTGGCGCGTGGAAGTGGGTCAAGTGTGAACATTTAACTGGTATGGGCTTGAAGTCAAACCTGTTGAAAGCACGTATTTACAAGCATTGTAATGCAAGGATATTTATTAGGCTAGCGGCGCAGGGTTTATTAACACACACTGTAAGTTGGATTAACTGAGATCAGGGCAGCGAACGCTTTAATTTGTGTTCACACATGATCCAGCTTCCTGAAATCGAAAACAGACGAGGCCGGCGTGGCGGAATGACGTAACGAGGAGGAACCGGAAGTAGAGTAGGACGTCGCCGATACTAGGGCATGTGCGGTCTCGATCGACGCAGCTCGTCGAAGCAAATGTCGCGCGACGGCCGGCAGAAGTATAGATGTCATTTCAAGGTCGTGACTTGAGTCGAAGATCGTTGTCACATGGTGGGGCGACCACTGGCTTTTCTTCTTGGCTTTCCTCACATCTGTCTTATAGTAAGTATGCCTCAGTGGAATGCCAGCTTAATATATAATGGATTCCGGAGATGTGTACAATGTGTGAGAAGCGACCGAAGGAACAGAGCTGTTCTATAAGGACAGTGACACCTTTCTAAATGCTCCGACCCCTGATGAGGGAGGCGAGAACGGGGTGTGGATCTCTGCTACGTGGAGAATGATTGAGGCCATGTATATATTATTTGATTTGGATATTGTGTACCTGAGGCACGGTAATATCTGGCTGGTAATAGGGCATTGAACCAGGGAGATTGGCGTGAACAAGGAGGGGGTCTAGATGCATCATCCTCTGCCCTACTTCAGTGCCAGTCTGTCTACAGATACTAATGATTCACTAACCCTATATGTCATGTAGAAGCCTTTCAGGGTAGGACACCACCTCAGGGACGAGTGACCGACGACCTTGGCCCCAGCTATACTCTAGTCCGGGGAAGATAACGCAGGGCAATTCGTCGCCTGTCAGGTCCTTGACCTAGTTCTTCTCCGGCTCCTGCGAGCAGCATATGAAGGAGAGGGGACTCTCATGGGAAGAGTCCATAACGCTGAGGAATTAGGTTAAGTGAGAGTGAACTTGCTTATGGTAAGCTTGTTTCTAGAAGATTTCACTGAGTGTTGTCTTCCCCAGGTTCTACCTTCCTGGGTGAGGTCTTGACATTTTGGTGACGGGTCCATTGATTGGGACCAGGCAAGTGTGGGTAGCAGACCAGGGACAACACCAGGAATCCCAGCGTGTCCTTTTCCAAAGACGTTAATACACAGAAGGATGAGTCTTGCTAATACTTTGCCGCTGTCAGCACCAAGGTATCTTCACTATGGCCATGCTACATGCTTATCGACCACACTCACGGCAAGTATCTTTGTGGAATGATTGTCTTCCGTATCAGGACATTAGATACATCCATCTCCAGCTAGTGCCAGATTCCATTGACTTTTTGTGCCAGGCCATTTTGGCTCCTGAGTCTGCTGAAGTCCAGAGACGATATTTCCAGTAAAGACTTTACACCTCATCACCTGAGAGATTGATCCCCTATTTATGACACTTATCGTGATTCCTCTGGAGTGGACAACGAAGTGTTATCTTATCTGGCCACTATAGACATTGGACAGTTAGTCAACCATATGGGCCACCAGTTCAGATCATCACTGAAGAGAGGGTTCCGGAACTAGTCCAGTCAGAACGACTACCATTCATCCACCCGTGGGAAGACGAGAGCTTGATGGAAGTTGGGCTACATTCGGTGAGACCTGTTTCCAAGATGACCTGTAGCGTCCTACTCGGAGCCTTCCCTGTGACGACAGATCCATCCTAAGGCTACTCCAGTGCTTGCTTGTCTCGAGAGATCTACTAGCTATTAGGTCTATCTCAACATCCTCCTCCTCATCATCATCATACTCATTTGTATAATACACACTTCTGTTACCATGTATAGATACCAGAGTTGAGTGTCGAGTCATGCAGGACGAGGTGTGAGAGGGTTGTATCGCTTGGTAGAGTGAAAAGGGAGATAGGTATCAAAAGGCGGATAGGGTAAAGTAGATAGAGGTCACCTAGTTCCCAGGCAGAACACATCCCGTTGTTAAGGTGTGGCACCAGTTTCCCTCAACCCAGGGAGTGTTGTTACACTGCGAATACATTGGATACACTAGATTCTCGGAAATGTGAGGTCTTGAAACATCCAGCATACAGCCAAGACTTGGCGCCATCGGACTGTCGCTTGTTTGAATCCTTGAAAGAACATTTGCGTGGTCAGAAGTTTGCAGATGACAATGGGGTAGTTTAGGTGGTGCAAATCTTGTTTAAGACCACATCCCCAATCTTTATTCTAAAAAGCTAGTGGACATGTAGGTCAAGTCTGTTGTCAGACAGAGGGACAATTTTGAGAAGTAACAAACAGACAATTTCTGGTTTGCCATATTGTTATTCTTAAAATTTCATTTACTTAATGACATGCTCTCGTGCACAAACCACACAGCTCTCTTGTACAGTAACATTTACACACATATCACAACTTACGAGCAGTTCACGCCAAATTGTATCAGTATGTTTAGACATTGTTGGTAGTCACACTCCGGTGGGGGAAAGGCTTGCGTTACTGGAAAAGCAACATTTGTTAACGACATCAAGAAATAGCTGCATGTTTGGTTACTATTCGAATAATAATGAAATCTTATGATATAATCGCCGTGGCGGTGGACTTGCGGACGCATTTCGTAATATCGCATACCGCATTCGAAAAACAAAGGCGTGCGATTTGGCTGCAGACCACCTTGCGTTTGTTGTTTAAGCAATGGTATGTGTGCCAGTCGTTCAGAGGGCAATGGCAGGCTACTGACCGTAAACTTGCAAATAAATCACAGTGGACAAATACTGGGATTGACTGCGAAGTTCTGTAAAAGATCTGCGACTAAATTATGGTATAGTCACCATCTCTGGCTTAGGGGTAGTGAACGCAATTTCACAATCTCGATAGACCGAGTCCTCTGTCAGCTGCTGGAGATTTCGGTGGGGTATATATGTGTGTGTGTGTGTGTGTGTGTGTGTGTGTGTGTGTGTGTGTGTGTGTGTGTGTGTCTACGTGTGTCTGTGTAACACGAGCCACTCTACACGGAAGATGACAGTTCCACTCTACGAACTGTGTTCATTACAAACACATGTCAGGCCGTGCTGCCTCCAGTCATCGTAAGGTTGGCCTCAAAGTCATAACCTCCATTCTCATGCAGGATGTTGTAGTAGCATCTGTACCAACCTCCATTCTCATGCAGGATGTTGTAGTAGCATCTGTACCAACCTCCATTCTCATGCAGGATGTTGTAGTAGCATCTGTACCAACCTCCATTCTCATGCAGGATGTTGTAGTATCTGTACCAACCTCCATTCTCATGCAGGATGTTGTAATAGCATCTGTCCCAACCTCCATTCTCATGCAGGATGTTGTAGTAGCATCTGTCCCCACCTCCATTCTAATGCAGGATGTTATAGAATCTGTCCCAACCTCCATTCTCATGCAGCCTGTTGTATTAACATTTGTTCCAACATTCATTCTCATGCAGGATGTTGTAGTAGCATCTGTACCAACCTCTATTCTCATGCAGGATGTTGTAGAGCATATGTCCCAAACTCCATTCTAATGCAGGATGTTGTAGAGCATCTGTCCCAAACTCCATTCTCATGCAGGATGTTGTAGTATCTGTACCAACCTCCATTCTCATGCAGGATGTTGCAGAGCATCTGTCCCAAGACAACCTTCATTCTCATGCAGGATGTTGTAGTATCTGTCCCAAACTCCATTCTCATGCAGGATGTTGTAGTATCTGTCCCAAACTCCATTCTCATGCAGGATGTTGTAGTATCTTTAACAAACTCCATTCTCATGCAGGATGTTGTAGTATCTGTAACAAACTCCATTCTCATGCAGGATGTTGTAGTATCTGTCCCAAACTCCATTCTCATGCAGGATGTTGTAGAGCATCTGTCCCAAGACAACCCTCATTCTCATGCAGGATTTTGTAGTAGCGTCTGTTCCAACCTCCACTCTCATGCAGGATGTTGTATTAGCATATGTTCCCAACCTCCATTCTCATGTAGGATCTTGTAGTAGCATCTGTTCCAACCTCCTTTCTCATTTAGGATCTTGTAGTAGCATCTGTTCCAACCTCTGTTCTTGTGTAGGATGTTGTAGTAGTATTGTCCCAACCCTCATTCTCATGCAGGATGTTGTAGAAGCATCTGTCCCAACCTCCATTCTCATGTAGGATCTTGTAGTAGCATCTGTTCCAACCTCTGTTCTTGTGTAGGATGTTGTAGTAGTATTGTCCCAACCTCCATTCTAATGCAGGATGTTGTAGTAGCATCTGTCCCAATCTCCATTCTCATGCAGGATGTTGTAGTAGCATCTGTCCCAACCTCCATTCCCATGCAGGATGTTGTAGTAGCATCTGGCCCAACCTCCATTCTCATGCAGGATGTGGTAGTAGCATCTGTACCAACCTCCATTCTCATGCAGGATGTTGTAGTAGCATCTGTCCCAACCTTCATTCTCATGCAGCCTGTTGTATTAGCATTTGTTCCAACCTTCATTCTCATGCAGGATGTTGTAGTAGCATCTGTACCAACCTCCATTCTCATGCAGGATGCTGTAGTAGCATCTGTCCCAACCTCCATTCTCATGCAGCCTGTTGTATTAGCATTTGTTCCAACCTTCATTCTCATGCAGGATGTTGTAGTAGCATCTGTACCAACCTCCATTCTCATGCAGGATGTTGTAGTAGCATCTGTCCCAACCTCCATTCTCATGCACGATGTTGTAGTAGCATCTGTACCAACCTCTATTCTCATGCAGGATGTTGTAGTAGCATCTGTCCCAACCTCCATTCTAATGCAGGATGTTGTAGTAGCATCTGTACCAACCTCTATTCTCAAGCAGGATGTTGTAGTATTTGTCCCAACCTCCATTCTCATGCAGGATGTTGTAGTATCTGTATCAACCTCCATTCTAATGCATTATGTTGTAGTATCTGTACCAACCTCCATTCTCATGCAGCCTGTTATATTAGCATTTGTTCCAACCTTCATTCTCATGCAGGATGTTATCGTAGCATCTGTCCCAACCTCCGTTCTCATGCAGGATGTTGTAGTAGCATCTGTCCCAACCTCGGTTCTCATGCAGGATGTTGTAGTAGCATCTGTCCCAACCTCCATTCTAATGCAGGATGTTGTAGTAGCATCTGTCCCAACCTCCATTCTCATGCAGGATGTTGTATTAGCATTTGTCCCAACCTCCATTCTCATGCAGGATGTTGTAGTAGCATCTGTCCCAACCTCCATTCTCATGCAGGATGTTGTAGTAGCATCTGTCCCAACCTCCATTCTCATGCAGGATGTTGTAGTAGCATCTGTCCCAACCTCCATTCTCATGCAGGATGTTATAGAATCTGTCCCAACCTCCATTCTCCTGCAGGATGTTGTAGTATCTGTATCAACCTCCGTTGTAATGCATTATGTTGTAGTATCTGTACCAACCTCCATTCTCATGCAGCCTGTTGTATTAGCATTTGTTCCAACCTTCATTCTCATGCAGGATGTTTTAGTAGCATCTGTCCCAACCTCCATTCTCATGCAGGATGTTGTAGTAGCATCTGTCCCAACCTCCATTCTCATGCAGGATGTTGTAGTAGCATATGTCCCAACCTCCATTCTAATGCAGGATGTTGTAGTAGCATCTGTCCCAACCTCCATTCTCATGCAGGATGTTGTAGTAGCATCTGTCCCAACCTCCATTCTCATGCAGCATGTTGTAGTAGCATCTGTCCCAACCTCCATTCTAATGCAGGATGTTGTAGTAGCATCTGTACCAACCTCTATTCTCAAGCAGGATGTTGTAGTATTTGTCCCAACCTCCATTCTCATGCAGGATGTTGTAGTATCTGTATCAACCTCCATTCTAATGCATTATGTTGTAGTATCTGTACCAACCTCCATTCTCATGCAGCCTGTTGTATTAGCATTTGTTCCAACCTTCATTCTCATGCAGGATGTTGTAGTAGCATCTGTCCCAACCTCCGTTCTCATGCAGGATGTTGTAGTAGCATCTGTCCCAACCTCCATTCTAATGCAGGATGTTGTAGTAGCATCTGTCCCAACCTCCATTCTCATGCAGGATGTTGTATTAGCATCTGTCCCAACCTCCATTCTCATGCAGGATGTTGTAGTAGCATCTGTCCCAACCTCCATTCTCATGCAGGATGTTGTAGTAGCATCTGTCCCAACCTCCATTCTCATGCAGGATGTTGTAGTAGCATCTGTCCCAACCTCCATTCTCATGCAGGATGTTATAGAATATGTCCCAACCTCCATTCTCATGCAGGATGTTGTAGTATCTGTATCAACCTCCATTCTAATGCATTATGTTGTAGTATCTGTACCAACCTCCATTCTCATGCAGCCTGTTGTATTAGCATTTGTTCCAACCTACATTCTCATGCAGGATGTTGTAGTAGCATCTGTCCCAACCTCCATTCTCATGCAGAATGTTGTAGTAGCATCTGTCCCAACCTCCATTCTCATGCAGGATGTTGTAGTAGCATCTGTCCCAACCTCCATTCTTATGCAGGATGTTGTACAGCATCTATCCCAAGACAACCCTCATTCTCGTGCAGGATGTTGTTAAAGCGTCTGTCCCAACCTCTATTCTCATATAGAATCTTGTAGTAGCATTTGTCCCAACCTCTGTTCTTATGCAGGATGTTTTAGTAGTATCTGTTCCAACTTTCATTTTTATGCAGGATGTTGTAGTAGCATCTGCCAGGCTCGCCACTTTTAAACAATATCCATTTGTGTGTGTAATGGAACCCTACCCACCCATTTTACCTCTGACCACAGCTACTCAGTGTATACAATAACATCTCCTGGCCGTGAGTTGTCCTCTGTCAGCTGTGACATGGACTCTTCTGTACCACCCACTCGTTTTACCTCTGGCCACAGGCCAATCAGTAAATTGAATCTCATCTCCTAGGCGTGAGTTATCCACTATCAGCTGTGACATGGACACTTCTGCCAATTCCCGGCACCCTCGTCCCAATGTAACTGTAACTCTGCAACTAATTTGGAATCACCACCCGCTGGAAGTACTACTTAATGTATGTGACAATTAGTCTTTAAGTGATTAAACATTTCTATAGCAACGTATACAATCTAAAACAGTGTGAAATGTTTGTAAACAGTGCAACTAATATTACCCAAACCCACTTCCATTTCAGTACGTAATACCTTAATAAACTTTAACTGTATAAAAGACCAATATAGCATAACGTGGTATGTTTGTAATGAGGACGACACATCTAGATGATCAAGTTTCGCTGTTTGTGTTTTCCTTCCTTATTGTTATTAATTCAAGCTTTATCCTTACACGTGCTAATACCTCTATTGCACGGGACTGATTTTTGCGTGTCGATTAGCTTTCCCTATTACCAGTATGCCTTGCTATCAGGCGAAATCGCTCCGACTTTTGAGGCACTTGTAATTTACGTTCTCAAGTCAAGAACGAGACGTCAACATTTTAGCCCAACTGACCGGTGTAGGGTTTGAACGCGCTACCCCGGCATCAGCACACCGGAATTTAAGAAGTTCAAGAGCTAGCTGTTTCATTCATTCGGCCGTAATGTCCTCATATGGCTCTACATAAAACCAATATAGCATTATGTGACAAGTTTGTAATGAAAATGACCTATCTAGAACATTAATGATCACTATATGCAAGAAAAGTGAGCATAATGTGACAAGTTTGTAATGAAAACGTCAGATCTAGAACACTAGTAGGCCTCTTTCAGTCCTGAAGGACTATAGAGTTGTGCCGCTTGGGAGGTGCCTGGCAGCACCGTTGGTGACTGTATAGTCAATGCGAGAGTGACAATCCCTGTCACAGTTTCCGCATCTGTATGACGAGGCAAGTCCCGCAGTAAGTGACTGCGCTTTGAGCCTGTGCCGCCTATCCTCAGTTTGTTGGATCAGATTGCGCTCAAAGAGCACCAGTCCGTTTCGTACATCTCTTCTTCAGGAGCATCTGTCTGTTGCAACTCTCTCCCGCGTGTCTGGATCTATTCCAATGGTTTTCATATCTTGTTTACACACATCCCTATATAGCATTTTGGGTCTTCCGGTTGGCCTCTTTCCTGTGGTTAGTTCTCCGTAAAGGAGATCTTTGGGAATACGTTCATCCTCCATTCGAGATACGTGGCCCAGCCACCGGAGGCGTCTCTGCTTGAGGAGGGTGTGCACTGTGGTAATATCTGCTCTTTCAAGATCTGTTTGTTTGTTATATGGTCTTTCCATGTTATGCCCAGAATACGTCTCAGACATCTCATGTGGAAGGAATTCAACTTCCTTTCCTGTCTTGAGTACAGGGTCCATGATTCAGACCCATAGAGTAGTGTACTAACAACACAAGCTTTATATACTTGAGCTTTTGTACGCTCTGTTAGTCTATTATTCTCCCAAACTCTTTTAGCTAACCTGGAAAATGTTGTGGCTGCCTTTCCAATGCGTCTGTCGATTTCTGTCTCTAATGAAAGATTATTTGATATTGTCGACCCCAAATACACAAACTCGTAGACGACCTTCAATTCGTAATTAGAAATTTTGATTGACGGAGGCGCACCAGAATCTTGTTCCATCACTCGTGTTTTATTTAGGCTAATGGTGAGCCCAAAGTCTTTGCAGGCGGCTGCAAAACGATCTATGAGCCGTTGGAGATCTTCTGCTGTATGAATAGTCAGTGCTGCATCATCTGCAAAAAGTAGTTCTCTTACGCATCTTAATCTTATTTTGGTCTTTGCCTTGAGTCTTGATGGGTTAAAAAGTTTGCCATCAGATCTTGTGTGGAGGTATATGCCTTCAGTGGCAGCCCTGCTTTACTCCGCTGCTGATGCTGAATGACTGGGATGTTGAGCCGTCAAATAAAATGGTCCCCTGCATGTTTTCGTGGAATGATTTCACGAGACTGAGAAGGGTGGGTGGACATCCAACCTTTACAAGGATCTTAAAAAGGCCGCTTCTGCTCACGAGGTCAAATGCCTTTGTGAGGTCGATGAAGACAATATATAATGGCTTCCTCTGTTCTCTGCACTTCTCTTGGAGCTGCCGGAGTGAGAAAATCATATCGATGGTGGACCTGTTGGGTCTAAATCCGCACTGCGATTCGGGGTAGATTCTTTCAGCAAGAATGTGTAATCTTTTAAGGATTACTCTGGCAAAAATCTTGCCTGTAATGCTGAGTAGGAAAATGCCGCGATAGTTGTTGCAGTCGCTTCTGTCGCCTTTGTTTTTATAAAGGGTAACGATGTTTGCGTCTTTCATATCTTGTGGTATTGATTTTTCTTTCCAGCAGAGTTGAAATATTGCATACAGTTCTGGGATGATTGTTTCTTTGCTACATTTTAAAATTTCAGGTGGAATACTATCTTTTCCAGGTGCCTTGCCAGATTTGAGAGAGTCTAGTGCTTCGCTGATTTCTGTGAGGCAAGGTTCGTTATCTAGGGCATGCATGGCGGACTGTTGATCAATGACTTCCAGAGCTTCTTCGCTGACAGTGTTATCCTCTGAGTATAGCGCTGAGTAGTGTTCTACCCAGCGATCCATTTGTTTTGCTCGATCTTTTATGATTCCCCCCCCCCCCACCCCCCTCAGTTGATCGTAAAGGGGCCATCTTATTTTTTGATGGAACGACAGCTAGCTTGATGCCCTCGTACACTCCTCTTATATTTCCAGTGTCTGCACAAGTTTGAATTTGAGCAGAGAGCTGTAGCCAGTACCTGTTCGCACATCTTCTTGCCATCTGTTGTACTCTATTTCTGGCCGTTCGCAGTGCCTGCAGTGTTTTCTCTGAAGGTGATGTTTTATACATTGAGAATGCATGTCTCTTTATCTCCAGGACTGGGAGCATCTCTTCAGAGTGTGCTTCAAGCCAGTCGGTTGACTTAGTTTGCTTCTTGCCAAATGTTGATAGTGCTGTATTGTAGATGGTGTCGCGAAAATGACTCCATCTCTCGGTGGAATTTCCGTTTGTGGGGCCAGGCAGAGTATCCGCTAGAGCCTGCATGAATTTGTTGACCTTCTCTTTATTTTGGGTGCCGCTGGTGTCAATGCGTGGTCTTCCTTCTGTTCGGCTTCTGTAGATTCTCTTGGGCTTTATCTTCACCTTGCTGGAGACGAGTGAATGGTCGGTGTCGCAGTCAGCACTATGATAGCTGCGAGTCAGCCGTACATTGCAGAGGTTGCTGCGTTTAGTGAGCACCAGGTCGAGTTTGTGCCAGTTCTTTGATCTGGGGTGCCTCCATGACACCTTGTGATGAGGTTTCGTGTCAAAGAAGTTGTTGGTCACGCACAGATTATGGTGGCTGCAGAATTCCAAGAGACGTTGTCCATTGTCATTGATCTTCCCAACGCCAAACTGTCCTAGACATGAAGGCCAAGATTTGTGGTCGGAGCCAACCCTGGCATTGAAATCCCCCAGGATAAAAAGATGTTTCTCTGGTGTTTCACTGACTTCTTTGCTAAGGTCGTCATAGAACTTGTCTTTAGATTCTGATGCTCCAGTTAGTGTTAGGGCGTAAACGCTTATAATACTAACTAGGCCTGCCTCTGTCTGGAGTTGGAGCTTCAGTATTCTTTCAGTGCCATCACTTGGTGGTATGATGGAATTAAGCAGCTTGTTTCTGATAGCGAAGCCAACTCCATGCTCCCTGGTCTCGCCGCACGGCTTGCCATGCCAATAGAAAGTGAAGTCCTTCTCCTTGATGCTTCCCGATTCTTGGAGTCTGGTCTCTTGCAAGGCGATAATGTCTATCCCCAGTCTTAGTAGTTCGTTGTTTATCACTGCAGTTTTGCGGGCATCCACAATCTCGTTTAGATCGTCTGAGATGCCAGGGGTCATGGTTCTTACGTTCCATGTTCACAGCCTTAGGGCTGGTTGTTGTTTTTTTTTTTTTTCTTGTTGCTAGGTGTATAGATTGCGGTCCATGCGTCAGGATATTCCCCTAAGCTCCACACACCCTCAGGAGCAGATGAACCGTGGCGAGACAACACCTTATTGACTGGGGGATGCCCAGCTTAGGCGGGCGGTAGCTGTCTAGTGAGATACGATGATCTCTCTCACCGTCGGAAGTAGCCCCTGGCGCCTTGCTCTACGCCAATCGAGCATTAAGACTTATAACCGGCAAATGCTACTTCCCGTGTTGTGTCACCACTTTACGCGGTGCTGAAGTGACCTCTTCAGGGCACAAGCCTGGGCAATACATTAGAACACTAATGATCACTATATGTAAGACAAAGTGAGCATAATGTGACAAGCTCGTAATGACAATGACAGATCTAAAACTTTAATGATCACTATATGTAAGACATAGTGAACATAATGTGACAAGCTTGTAATGACAATGACAGATCTAGAACACTAATGATCACTATATGTAAGACAAAGTCAGTATAATGTGACAAGCTTGTAATGAAAACGACAGATCTAGAACTTTAATGATCACTATATGTAAGACAAAGTGAGCATAATGTGACAAGATTGTAATGACAATGACAGATCTAGAACACTAATTATCACTATATGTAAGACAAAGTCAGTATAATGTGACAAGCTTGTAATGAAAACGACAGATCTAGAACTTTAATGATCACTATATGTAAGACAAAGTGAGCATAATGTGACAAGCCTGTAATGACAACGACAAATCTAGAACTTTAATGATCACTATATGTAAGACAAAGTGAGCATAATGTGACAAGCTTGTAACAATCATGTCTAGTAGAACAACAAACCTTGACAGTATGCCCTGAGATAATCCTCTCCTTTCTGTATTTCCTCCCTGGCCCGGTCTTTGACAGTTTGATTGCACTCAGGGTTGGGTAAGATGGTTGTTTGTGCACAAGCAATGGCCTCATGCACAGTTCTTTACGATGGACGAGATAAATAAACATTCAAACTACAATTTTAAACAATGTAAAACAGTTTCAAAACAAAGTATTCTCTTACTGAATGTAAACACGGAAGTTACAAATAATAATCGCACGATTTATGATCGGACAGCTAGAGCATTGCTTTGCTGTTCCAGGCGTATTGGTGTTACCTTTCCTAAGGAGTAAACTAGGTAGACCGAGAGATGGACATGCTGTATGGGCAACACATGCTCTCTACATTTCAATCCAGGCTTTGTGCTATGAAGAGGTTATATTATGGCCTTTTTGAAGCACATTGTAACAAACTATAGTCTGTCAAAGTGGCCAGGTGCCAGTACAGTATCAGTATTGTCTGGTGTTATCTTCTTACTTGTTTCTGACATCTTAAGACAAGGCAGTTTTATCAATACAATACTTGATGACGACGACGACGACTGAGGTGTGTGAGGCATAGTTGTAAGTGAGAAGATAGATCAAGAGATGTACAAACATCAGTCTAATAGATATAAAAGAGATGATAACATCAAGAGATGAACACATATCAGTGATTCACATATAAGAGAGACGATAATATCACGAGATGGACACACATGCATTTTATTGTAAAATGCATGGAAGGGTGTGAATAATGAAAAATCTTATTTCTGTGCACTAACTGACTCTTGCCGGTCTCTCTGGCCGAGGGATTACAACACTTTCTCCGTAATCCCGTTTATCACGCAGAGTCTCGTAGCGGGGCGAGAGCTGGGTAGGTTCGATCCCCGCTGGTGACTTGCGGGATACTGAGCCGGCCGCTCAGAAAGCAATGGCAACCTACTGAGCGTAATCTTGCCAAGAAATCAACATACAGCTGAAAGATGCTGATGTTGACAGCGATGTCCTGTAAAGGATATGCAAAAAAAAAAAAAAAAAAAAAAACTGACTCTTAAGCAATAGCCTATTTAACGGATGTGGGGTTCGTTATGAGAAGACAAAAGCTGGAACATGTTGTGACAACCGGAAAGATTTGCGGAAAGAGAGATAGAGGAGACCGCGTGAGAAGATCATTGACAGTCTTGTCTCATGGCACGGAAGAGAGTCAACACACGAATTGGTCCATGACGTCGGAGATGTAATTTCTGGAAAGGCATGATCTCCCACGCCAGCCGGCAAGGCATTGAATGATAATGGTGATGATGAGGTTAGATCAATTTGCGCATGTACAATAAGCGATTACAAAATAGCTGCCAAATTACAGACCGGCATCGTAGAAAAACAACAAAGAGTTGTCGTTTGGTGTGTGTGTGTGGGGGGGGGGGAGTTGGTGTGTGTGTGTGTGTGTGTGGGGGGGGGGGGTCAGAGGGTGTGAAACCGTATGAAGTGTATAGAAGAATGATGGTTCACTATAAAGACAGTTGTGTGAACAAGGAGAGTGTGTGAATGGGTAGAAAGATTTCAGAATGGAAGACAAAACGCCATTGATGAACCGCGTAGAGGGAGACGGGGAAATCCGCTGGAAAAGTCATAATGACCATCTTTTTGGGATATCAAGATCCCTATATTGGTGCATGTCCAGAAAAGGCGTGAAACTGTGACTAGTGCTCGATACAGTGACATTCTAATGAGCAAACTGAAGCCCGTGGTACGATCGAAGCGCCAATGACTTCTCTCAAAAGGAGCATAGTTGCTGCACGACAAAGCCCGCCCTCATACGGCTGCGAATACAGTGGATACACTAGGTTCTGGGAAATGTGAGGTCTTGAAACATCCAGCATACAGTCCAGACTTGGCGCCATCGGACTGTCGCTTGTTTGAATACTTGAAATAACATTTGCTGGGTCAGAGGTTTGCAGATGACAACGCTGCAATGGAGGCGGTGAAAATCAGGATTAAAGCCACATCCGCAAACGTTGTCCTAGAAGATATCACCAAGCTAGTGGACAGATGGGTCAAGTCTGTTGCCAGGCAGGAAGACAATGTTGAGAAATAACACACGAGGTAGACCAAGAAGACGGTGGAGAGATAATATATATACAGACCTACAAGCACTTGGAATCAACGACTGGCAAGAGAAGGTCAACCAGAGAGACGAATGGAG
>OY992887.1:6090926-6094993 GCA_963921405.1 Cepaea hortensis | reverse complement strand
AAGAAGAAGAAGAAGAAGAAGAAGAAGAAGAAGAAGAAGAAGAAGAAGAAAGAAGAAGAAGAAGAAGAAGAAGGAAGAAGAAGAAGAAGAAGAAGAAGAAGAAGAAGAAGAAGAAGAAGATTATTGTTATTCGTATATCCCATTTACATAATGACTTGCTCTCGTGCACAAACAACACAGCTCTCTTGAACAGTAAAATGTGAATACATATCACAGCATACTTGCAGGTTTACGCCTGTTTCAGTATGTCCTGACATTTTTGGGAGTCACACCCCGTGAGGACCTGTTTGCGATACAGTTGTCTCTGTTACTGGAAAAGCAACATTTGTTAACGATTTCAAGAAATAGCTGCATATGTTTGTTAACGATATGAAGAATAAGATGCATGTTTGGTTACTGGAAAACAATATTTTTTAACGATATGAAGAACAAGATGCATGTTTGGTTACTGGAAAAACATTATTTTGTTAACGATATGAAGAATAAGATGCATGTTTGGTTACTGGAAAAACAATATTTGTTAACGATATGAAGAAGGTGATGCATGTTTGGTTACAGGCAAGCAATATTTGTTAACGATATCAAGATAAAGATGCATGCTTAGTTACTGGAAAAGCAACAGACTGCATGTTTGGGTACTATTCGATCGATAATGAAATCTGATGATATAATCTGTACTATAATACGGACACAGTTTGTTTTCAATGCTATGTGTGGCAGTCATTCAGAAAGCAATGGCAAATTGCTGAAGGTAAACTCGCCAAGAAATAAGAAACAGTCAAGAAATGCTGGGGTTGACTGCGACGTCCTGTAAAGTATATGCAACTAACTTTTGGTATAGTGAGCATCTCTGGCATAGGGGTAGTGAACGCAATTTCACAATCTCGTTATAACGGGTTCACTAATAGCCGCAGGCGATTGTTTGGAAACACTGTGTGTGTGTGTGTGTGTGTGTGTGTGTGCGTGCGTGCGTGCGTGCGTGTGTGTGTGTGTGTGTGTCTGTGTGTGTGTGTGTGTGTGTGTAATGCGGAAAGAATGTGGACTGTCTTCCTCTGATGCGAGTAACCAGATCTCAGTCTGAGTTCATTTCTTTCAAGATATATTTATGAATCTTTCAAGATATATTTATGAATCTTTCAAGATATATTTATGAATCTTTCAAGATATATTTATGAATCTTTCAAGATATATTTATGAATCTTTCAAGATATATTTATGAATCTTTCAAGATATATTTATGAATCTTTCAAGATATATTTATGAATCTTTCAAGATATATTTATGAATCTTTCAAGATATATTTACGAATCTTTCAAGATATATTTATGAATCTTTCAAGATATATTTATGAATCTTTCAAGATATATTTATGAATCTTTCAAGATATATTTATGAATCTTTCAAGATATATTTATGAATCTTTCAAGATATATTTATGACTCTTTCAAGATATATTTATGAATCTTTCTTCCTGTATTAATTCTTCGCTGGCTGCTGAGGATGGGGACGGAGCGCTTATGGGAATGTTTAGAATGCTGTGATGTCGGTTCCTCAATCAATCAATCAATCAATCAATCAATCAATCAAATCTTCCTGTATTCTCATCACGTTTCTATAAAACCCCATCTGTGCGGCTTCCACGTATTGATCATTGAACCGTTAATATTGTCCATTATAGGCTTCCATACGTTAGGGCCGGGTCAATATAGCTCTTAAAAACTGTTCCCTGATATCGATAGACAAAGATATACTTCATAGACATTTTTTTTTGTCGTGTTAAAATGCTTTAATTGGGGCGGTTCTACTTTTAACATCCATCTGCCTTTATTAAAGTATTGCAGTTAAACACAATGCCTTATTTCACATTGGTTCCATACACACTGATCTTGCATTAGGGAAGAAACTGATTGTTTATAATTACAGCTGCTTCTGGTTTTCTGTTATTGACACAAAGACCTTTGCTGTGTCTTTCTGTTCTAATTATATCATCGTTTCTTGTAACTGTGTTTCATTTTCAGCGACCAAAACCAGGTCAGATGCTTAACATGTTTATTGTATCTTGCATCCTAAATCTGTTTCCTGGCTTCGCCGCACAGAGAAACCTTACACGGATTGATCTTCATCTGATGGGATACTGCTGCCAAGAGCCGGGACTCACACATCATGTCCGACATCTTGGTTTTGTGTCTAGGGTGTAGAAGATCTTAGAATTATTACAACCGGCTCGCTTAGTCTCTGTACGAATCTTTCGTGCACACAACACAAGTCCATAACGCGTCCTTAGAGTATATGAACACTTTATTACATCACAGTCCTTACCGTGGTCGCCATCATACCCCACCAGCATCTAGCCTTCCAGTGTTCTGGGCATGACCATCCCACCAACTGTCTAGCGCACCTAATACTACTAATCGTTGTTTACTACTTGTTGTTGTTGCACACTACAGAGCATATAATTTACTGCTAACTGTTAATAATAGTCTCTAGTTACTTACACAAGTGACCAACGTGTCACGGCGTGTTTCTCTCTCCGCCATTCCTCTCCGCTTGTTCACAGTGTTCACGAAACGAGGTCAGCTCTCTCGCCCCAGCCGATCAACATGTACTGGGCCATCGGCAGTCGGTTACTTCAGTACACTACTTCTTCCCTCATAGCTGTCTTGACCACCGACACTCTTTCACAGTTAACTGCACTTCCATAACTGTAATCTTCGCAACAATACCTTCAAAACACAGAACTTCCACCAGCACAACCTCCTTGTCTCACGCCCAGCTCCGTCTGTCTGAGCGCCCCGTTTTCCGGCTTTGACCTGGGCGCCTCACGTGACCACATAACTCCGCCCCTTCGTGACCCGATGTCGGGTTAGTTTGTCACCTCGTGTCTTAGTGCCAAGTTTACACACTTTAACTGTTTTCGCTTATCCATCTCATGGCAATATGCCCCCCCCCCCCCTTTTTAAATGTTGTAAACATTTTTACTACCTTTACCTAGTCTTATATTTCTTGACATGAGTTGGATAAGTACACATTACCATTTGTTTTAGTGGACTCATGGTCGCACGTTTTGGTCTCTCTCAATATTCGCACATATATGTACGTCTGTTGTCATTACATATAAGCATATCTTTCCCATGATTCCTTTAGACTCGTGAGAAGTTTTCATCAATAAACAACATCACAGAAACAACAGCAAAAAATTATATATTATGCGGACACGGCAACCCGTCTACACCTAGACTTCCGTGTAGTCACAGCCTCCTTTTCAAGTTCAGAGGTTATGTGATCTAGTCTGACGTAGGATCCAATATTTCATCAAACATCCCTAGCATCTCCTCAGTCATGTACTATACATGAGCATCCTACTCAATCCAAGTCCCAGGCTCTGAGTAAGGTATATGTGTGTGATTATGGACTATGGCTTTCACTGTCCCTTCTTGTATCAATTGATTGCTCTTGCTTTAACTTTGACGTTAATGAGTTATGTTTGACTTGGTGCTGATTTGATGCTTGTAGTGTATTTATCTCTTCTGTACTTTACATAGGTATTTCCATTTGGGGTATGTTTAGCTGATCTTTATTTGTCTGGCAGCTATCATTGCCCATGGATGTTAAGACGATGCTGGTTTTTTGTTTGTTCTATACCACTTCTCTATGCAATTTATACCTTTGCCATTTTCAATTATGCATTTGCCAATGAGATTCATTTACCTCACTGTATCATTATATCCCTGCAATGCATAAGTGTTCTATAAAACCCATACATACTAATACTATACCCATGTCATATAGCTCTCTCGCCCCAGCCGATCAACATGTACTGGGCCATCGGCAGTCGGTTACTTCAGTACACTGCTTCTTCCCTCATAGCTGTCTTGACTACCGACACTCTTTCACAGTTAACTGCACTTCCATAACTGTAATCTCCGCAACAATGCCTTCAAAACACAGAACTTCCACCAGCACAACCTCCTTGTCTCACGCCCAGCTCAGTCTGTCTGAGCGCCCTGTTTTCCGGCTTTCACCTGGGCGCGTCACGTGACCACATAACTCCGCCCCTTCGTGACCCG